>VYXD01016789.1:408477-449968 GCA_013397195.1 Hylia prasina
TGGGGGCGCGGGGACGGGACTGGGTGCGGCCCGAGGCCCCCAAAAGCAGCGGGGAAATGGGGAGATGTCCGTGACCTCCGGCACCGAGCGGGACCGTTGGGGTGCTCTGCATCGTCCATAGATTGAGAGAAAAGATTGGGGAGCTGTCCGTGACCTCCCGCACCGAGCGGGATGGTTGGGGTGCTCTGCATCACCCTTAAATTGAGGGAGAAGACTGCGGAGATGTCCATGACCTCCTGCACTGAATGAGAAGGTTGGGGTGCTCTACATCACCCTTAAACTGAGGGAGAAGACTGGGGAGATGTCCATGACCTCCTGCACCGAATGGGACAGTTGGGGTGCTCTGCATTGCCCTTAAATGTGTGTGAAATACTGGGGGGGAAAAAAAAAAAAAAAAGAAAAAAAAAAAAAAAATTTTGATGACTTTTTCATATCCCTGGAATGCTGCAAAGGCCTGTTAATTTTTAAATGCCTGCCCATGGCTGTGCTCAGTTGCCCTGAACAGCCCTGCAGAAGTTGATTGGAGCAGTCAAAATGAAAAGTTGCAAATCAATCCCTTGCTTTGCCAAATGAGTAACCCGAACCAGTTTATCCATTAAGATGTAAATTGGCAGAAAGACAGGGAAAGCATGGAGGCTGTGTTTACTCATTTCCTGTAGAGGAGTTTAATCAGAACGGCACTAAATGCTCCTGGTTATCTAGGAAGTTTACTTTATCTTTGATTTATTGTGCTTTTCCCTATCAGATGTAGAACTGTTTTTCCAAATGTCTTACTGCTTTAGTGCCCGCTGATGCTGTAGAGTTTTGGATGCTCAGCGGGCAATCTTTATTCTTATCTCAAGGCATTTACCCTGCTAATACTAAACTGTTAGTATCAGCAATTTTGCAAATGCAACCTACTTCTGTTCAGATAAAACATTGTGATTTGGTGGAAGCTTGGTCAGAGTTTTTCTAGACCCTTACCTTTTATGAGGAGGGCAAAATTTGGGGTGGCTTACCCTGCTGCAGAGTCACAGCTCAATTCCTTTAGGTTTCTGCAAAGTGTGGTGTTCAGATTGCACAGGTAATGCTGGTCATAAAAGCTTTTCCATGGGCTTCCATTATGTCAGATTACATACGTGCATAAAGGTTAAAAGGTCACATTCCTAATACTCTAATGGTAGTAAAACACCTTATAAAGCCAGAATTTATAGCATTAGGCACTTCTGAAGTGTCCTCTGAAGACCTTTACAAGTGTTCAGAGGTTAAACCTTATCTCTCTCTTACCAGAAAAGCACTAATATTTCTTATTTCATTCCTATTTTAGAGATAAGGAAGCCACCCTAAAAACCTGGAGAGATCTGACAGTGCACTGTCGTAGCTTTCAACACACAGATGGAATAAGTCCTACAAAGACTGAATATAAACCAAGGAAACCACTCAACTGCCTGTGCTGTCCCCTTGTGTGATATTCTGTGAGATGTTAGATTAGCCCAGAAAAAACATTACAGGGTATTTGATATTGTGCTCTGCCTAAATAAGACCTTGGGGCTTAGAATGGAACAGGTTCTGTCAAATCTTCTGTGATTCAGACACAATTATGCAAAATAAAGCTGCTTTTCTTTTTTTGTTTGGTGTGAGCTTTGTTGACACGCTCTGTTCAGTTTCACATGGATTTCTTTGTTCACTTAAATAGACTGAGAAATGAATTGATTTTCTCTCCTCCCCATCTTCTCTATCTTAATAGCCAGTATTAGTGGAGTCTTTTGGAATCCCTGAAACAATCCATAAATGAATGGAATTATTCTCTGTTTATCTATAATACAGTACTTCCTTGCTATCTCGTCCTGAGCCTTTCCAAATCTGTGGGGAGATCCATAACACTGGTAACTGGAGAGAGAAACCATCACTGCTCCTAAAACTGAGTTCTGGTTATGGTGGAAATGCACACTCTGTGTTTTACTCACTGACATTTAAGGAACACGTATGCAGCAAAGCAGGAAATCAATTTAGTTACTGAATGAATTCATGTTTTGTTAAGTTCATGCTGATCTATGTACCTTGAAAGCCTAAATCCTATGGAATGGGGCTCCTCAAAACAAAGGCAGCGACAGGGCTGGACTTGCAGAGAGATTAAACAGGGCTGTATCAATATCAAGCACAAAATATGATGGATATGCAAGATAGCAATGTGCAAACTTTCAGCTGTTTCTGCATCACAACAGGGGGGTGTGTCACCATTTTAATAAAGTTACAAACGAGTGTTGACATCATGTATAGCAAGAGGCAAATAAACTAATTAAGAAAAGTGATTTTTATCTCAATCTTGTTATTACATACCAGGGAATGTCTGTTAGGTGTCTTTACAATGATTGTTTCCAATTTAAAGGGCTATTACCACTGATAGCAGCGCTCAGCATTCATGTGTATTCTGTCTCTCGGCTGGAGGGGCAGAAATAGATCAGCTGAGCACTGCAGCACACAGAAACTGCTCCCCATTAACACCTTTCCTTGGAAGGCTCAGCACTGCTCTGCCATTTAGAAAAAACTGGACTTCGAACATTTCAGTGTGTTCATCCCGTGATGGAAACTAGTAATTTCTAAATGATTTTATTTCTTTTAAATAGAGGAAAAGTAGAGGGGTTTTATTATCATTTCCTTTGAAAAACTGAAGTCTTTCCAAGATGGATGTGAATGAGTAAAAGCCAGAAACAAAAATAACAAATGAAAAAGGAAACAAATTGAAGCAAATGAGATTATATATTCAGTGCTAGAAATTAATAAAAAAGATATTTTGGGGTTTTTTACCAATTTATGAAAAGTCCACCTTATTAACAACACTGAGAAACAAGATCTGAAACTGTGAACTTAGAGTTACCCAGCAGAGTTTTCTTTTCTGGGGACATGAAGAAGTTAAGTGAAATTTCCGACACTTTAATCCAACGTAATCAAAACCAGTGACATTTTAATGAAGTCCCATACTTTAATAAGACCTCCCAGCTACATTCTTTGATCTGTGTTTCCATTGTAATTGAGTTAATATATTGCACCCAATTCATCCAAAGGTCTTTGATAGCTTGGAAGAGTATGATATATGTATATTAAGCAACCCCATCCACCCAAGTACTTGAAACTGGAACATTTATGTGCCCTTTTTAATTTGTTTCGTCACGTATGGGTGGCTACACTTGCCTAAATAAGCTATAGAGACGATGAAATTTAAAACATGAGCTATCACATGAAGGTCTTAAAAGCATTTGTTAAGGAAATTACAACCTTGTTCTTTAAACTATCCCATATAATTTAAGAGAAAATTGTATTCTTCCTATAAAATGCAATAAAACTCCTTGATAGGAATGTGTAAGTTATATTAATCTCTATTCAGTCCTGCAGGTATAGAAATGTAATTTCTATGATGTTCTCTACAGCTATTGCTGTTAAATTCTGCAGTGGTTTTCCTTCAGGGAAAATGACATTGAGTATTAGAGAAACCCTTCTAAAGGTGAAATGTGTGTGGCAGATGTCTCTTAGCTAAGAAATTCAGCTGAGATCAGACAAGTGTTCCTATGCTAGTGGAAGAGTGGACTAGGAGCCAAACACCTGACAGACATCTTTTATCTCCTAATTTCATCTCTATCATTTTGAGCTTCTTCAAAGTTTGTATAAATTTAACCATGTATGAACAACCAAAATTTAAACAACTAAACTTGAAAAGGAAGCCTCAGAGAGGAATAGCTGGTGCAAGCACATTAACACATAACCTGTTTTCTTTGCAGTGTTTGCTAAGCAGGTTTTATTTCATTTCCTGACATTAACCTCACTCTCGGGCACAGGCATTGCCAACAGCAGACATCATTAAGCTGAGAGAGGCTGTTGGTGGTTACCTCAGGCAGAACTGACCACAAAGCATCTGGGAATACACTTTTCACACTGCATACCTAATTATATCCCTGAAACCATTCTGTAAAGCCAATGGGTAAAAAACCAAAATGTTATAGACAATATTGGTCTACTTACACAAACCCAAGACAGGAACAAAAAGATATATCCCAGAAACAGCACTGAATCAGCAACTGAGATCAGAACTATGCAAGTCAAACCTTTCTTCCCCAAATGCCATATATTTCATGTTGAACTAAAAGCTTTTTCTTCTGAAAGGATGTGTATACTTCAGTCGGGATATAATGATTTAAAGCATGAAGACCTGTTGGATTGGAGACACAGAAATGGAGTTCCAGATCAGTAGAGAGTCTTGAACATCTTCATCTCTTTTGACCTTCAGAAATAAGAAACTAAATTCTACAGAAACAAAATGTACACCACTAGTAGCTCCAATAAGGTGAAGGCTTTTTCTTCAACAATTTTGCCACTGTGTGACATCACCCTGCTCACTACTGCTATAATCCTAGCTGGAGTAAAAGATCAGTCAGTTTAGTAAAAATGAGCAGTAAAACCAGAGCTGGGCTTTTGCAGGGAAAAAAGCCTTTTTCTCTCACTGCTCAGTGTGGGACCAAAGTGCCATTTTCCCAGATTCCTGCTGCCCCATCTGCTCTATTGCAAAGTCTGTGAATGTAGTAAAATCTAAAGGTTCAAGTAATGCAGCATCCACACTATACATCTTGGAAAAAGTATTTCATTTCTTGGTTTGTGGTTTCTAGTTTTTAAATATTTCTATATTTAATATTTCTATATCTAATATTTAATATTTCTAGACTTGACCTATTCGTAACCAACAAAAGGTTGATATGTTCTGACATACAATAAAACCACTGGTAGGACCAGAACATCTTTACATTTATGGCAATGCAGTTTGAAAAACATACTTTAAAAACGTGGTACATGAGAAAAATACTGCTGCTAACTTAAGGGACATCTTTGCCTTGTTTGAAATGAGAATTTATGAAGAATGTTTCGGTAAGTTTTATAAACAACATTCTGTCCTCTTTACAGTGTTTTCTTTATGTCGTCAGAGAGATTTAATGAGTATCATAAGCTGCAAAGAGAGTACAATGGCAGAAAATCTCTCACAGTTAATTGCAGCAAAACCATCTGAGTCCCATGAGATGTAGAAAGCAACCTCTGTCCTAAGGAAAATAAGAAATTCTGAGGAATGTGGAGCATGCTGTGCTATTTCAGTTGAGCTCAGGACAGCTAGAAAAAACAAATATGTGGAGGAAGTGACTGTCTGATATTTGCCCTCTGTTCTAATGCTAATTGTATTCTAATTCTTCTCTGCTTCCTTTAGCCTCTCTTTCTCCAGCTACACATGATAATGACTTCCAAGAACCATAAAAGAGAGCAGAAACACATGCATTTAATTGTCTTATAAATTGAATTATGATTTATGACAGTTTTTACATTTCACAAGTAAGATATTATGCAAATTTTCAGCAGACCCTTTTATTTAAAGGTCTTGCACAAAATATTTTTGGTAGCTCGCTACTTTATTTTATCTCTGAAACAGACAAACTGAACACATGTACCTGTGTCTCAAAAACCAGGCAGTGCATGCTTGCTTATGTTCAAAAATCTAATCCCTGAATTATGGAATGCAGCATAATTAATTTCTGCATTAGCTGAAGTGTTCTTTAAAAGTGATGGAGCATCCCTTACCATATGCTTTATGGTTCTTGCAGTTGCATTAACAAGAAGGAGCAACCATCTTGAATAGCTGGGTATATAGCCATAAATAATTTTTCTTTCTTATCTCTTCTTCCAGATCACCTTGAATATAATAAAATTCTTTTCCCATATCTGCTAATATATATAAATAAGATTGTATCTTTATATACCTATATTAATAACAGTTGCCAACATATAACAACTAATGAGACCAAAGATCCAGCATTTTGTTTCTGACAATGTCCACTAATTTTGCAACAACTGAGGAAAGAAGGCAGAGACAAGGCAAATACTGAGCTATACTTCCCTCTGCTGTACTTTTGCAGCTTCCAGCAAACTGCAACTAGAAGAATTCATGCAGCAGGAGGTTTCATTTGCAAAATAAATCCACTCTGAGCATTAGCCCAGATCTCTGTATTTATTGTAAAATGTCACATCGATTAATTCCTATCCATCCAGGCCAGATCATGTATTGATTCCCCTCAAACAGGAGGCTGAGTGTCAGGATTTTAAACAGTGGAGTGATAGAGTTGGCACACGGATTCCTGTTTGGTAGCTGCATCTTTTGGGGTAGGAAGTAATAGTGCAGTGCAAATAGCACTGCAAGGCAACTGAGATTAAGCTTATAAAGAAAAGACTATGGAATAGCAATGCCTGAGGTGTGTGCTTTGAACTGGACAAAATAGTAAAAAGAAAAAAGTCACTAAATATCCTGGGTATCCAGAGGTTGAAATCCATTTTTACTGTGGTCATCTCATCCGAATCCACAACATCAGTGTTCACAGCCACAGAGTTTTGAGGATAAGGCCCCCTGACAATATTAGGCAAATGAATTTGGGGTGTTTGGAAGCTGGAAAATCAGCATCTGCTTTTCCCACTCATCCTGGTCTAAGAAAACAAGAATAAAAAGTAGTAAGCTGTTTCACAATTATCTCCATATTTCAAAATGGAATGTGATGAGGGCTGGGATATTATGTTGGGCTTCTCCTGTTTGGCTCGTGGGACAATTCACACTTCTGGAAGAGCCACTTATTGCCACTCCAGAGTAACATTTTTCCCTGAGTGCACATGGATTTCCCTGCAGGGCTGCAAGCTCAGTTGGAAAGGACATAGTTTTAAAGCTTTGTTGTTAAGGGGTAAGCAGGACACTAGTTTTTTCATACTGCCTCTTTCATGGTGTATTTTATTCTGCCCATTGGTGTGAGGCAGAAAGACAAAGCCAAAAAGACCAGAAGAATGGTGGGTTGGGACCTGACTCCTCAGAGCCTGAGCTACCCTTTGTGATGTGACGTTTAGAGGTTTTGTCAGAGATTTCCCATTCTAGGCACGTTGTGCTTCACCTCAAAGTTACCATCTATCAATTAGAGTATTGAACGGTGATGGAAGGCAAAATCAGAGAACAGGATTTTCCAGAAATGCCCTTGGTGCTTTGGAGCTACAGAGGAGCACAGAGATTATGCTAATTCCCAGCCCCCAGGAGGGAGGGTGTTAAGGCTCTGCAGCCCTGTCTGTGTGGACAGGGCCACATTTCCCCCTGTTTTATACTTACATGGGCAGAGCACATGGTGATGACTGTGCACCATGGGGGCAGAGCAAAGCACTGAGCAGGTGCAGGCAGGAGCTGTGAAATGTGGTTAGGCAGGGCATAAGCAATAATGTGTGATCACAGGAGCAGACTTCCCCCAGTGCTTCCAGCTGGAATGGTGCTGGTCCTTGTCTAAATTTGCCTTTAATCAAGCTCAGCATCAGTCTAATGTTTCCTTCTGCTGCTCCTGTTGCCTGAAACATTATTTCCACAGAGAACAGTAAGACTTCCCAGTCATTATCTGACTGCCTGAAAAGCTGCTGAATATTACAGAGGCACGTGGCTACAGTCACCTCTGGAACAGTCAGTGTCTGGGAATGAGACAGTTTGGACATTTTCCAGTGCCAAAATGTGGTTTGGGTAAGTTCTGCATCCCTCTATTGACCCTCAGACACCTTACTGAATTTACAGTCTTCAACAGGCCTGAGCAAATCAGGCATTTGAGAATCTCCTCCTGAAATGAAAGACAGCCATTAAAAATGGGATTGAATGCTCCATGTCTCATTCTCAATGAACACATTCTGCAGCATGTGCTTGAGATATTTGTTGTACCTCTCACTGCCTTACCCCTGAGCACAGGCGACTGAATAGTAGGAATGTGTCCTGAAGACCAGAATCTGCAAAATGCATCTTTTCTTGCAGTATTTCCCATGGAAAGAAATATTGACACAATGTTTTCATACTACCATGACTAAGATCAAGTGCTGTTCTCAGACATTTTTCAAATACTTTAAAAAAAAGGAATGAACTTCTATTACTACCATATGGAATCAGATTAGCCCTGCTGTTAAGGTATTTGCAAAGAAGGCAAATCCTTCTATTTCCTCCTGCCCAAAGCAACGGCAAAATAGAAATAAGCTGTGTGATTACCAGTCTGTGAGTGATGGAGTTCAAGGTCATGTTGTATTACTAATCATCTAAGCATCACTTGGAACACAAAGTTGCACATGCAAAGCCAATTCTGCTGAGTTGTGCTACAACACCATGGAGGTAACAAGGAAGAAAAAGAATTTCTTAAAATACCAGTGATTTTTCTGGCACTCACAGTATATGTATCTCACATTTTTGTCTGCAGATTAACTTTAAATTTTCTGGTTTTCTGCATTGTATCTTCAGAAACAGAACTCTGCCACAGTCAAATGAAAGTTTAAGTACTCACAATTCAAAGGCGTGATTCAGTGTTTTTAAATTCTTAAGTGTGATGATGTGGGTCATGTCACAGGATTTAAATAGAGGAGAACTCATCAGTAACTGCTCATTTATTCCTGTCTTCACTGCCAGGCAGCAGAAATAATACTCAGAAAATTCCTCTCGTTCCCTCACTGCGGGATCACACGGGGTTGGAGCTTTGCTCCCAAATCTCCTGACATCCATTGCATAGCTCATCAGCATCATCATTTTCCTCCCAAGGAGCACAGGAACATATTAATCTCTACCCACCTGGGCTTCCTGCTAATGCTTGAGGCTGTTACAGTCTAGGATTAATGAACTCTGAGCTTCTGTTCTACCAGGACTTGGATGTTGGACATGTGCCTCTTGCTAGCGAGGTGTGACATTCTTAGGAATGGTTTTAAGGGACTCCTTTAGTCCTGCATAGAGCTGCCTTGAGTCCCTCACTTTTCAGGCATACATGCCCACATAAAGAATGAGAATTTGAGTGCCAATTAACAGCTAATATCAAGTACTTGGCATGATGCCACAGACTCCTACAGTGTTAAGAGTTCCAGTGTTTTCCAAAATTAATTTCCCTTTAAAAAAATGTATCACTAGTCCTTCTTGATTACAAGTGTTAGGTTTTGTATTCATTAAATTGCCTGCATGAGCCCCAAGATAGAGGCTGATGACATTTCTTCAATGCAACAGCTTTTTCCAGAATCTGCAGTTTCATCAAAGTATTCCTTTGCAATGCATTGCCTTTTTTTTTTTCTCCCAAAAATAAGGTTTTTGCAAAAAGGTGGAAGCATTTTTTACTCACAAATTTTATTTCAGCCCTATCAAAATCAGTAACTTCAAAAGTCAGCATCAAATCCTTCTGTCCTGTTAAATGAAGCAAGTCATGAGAGCTTTCTGGACCTGAACGCATTTTTCCACATCAGCCCTTCACCCAAAAATTAGGGGTTTTAAACTGATCCTGTAGAAAGTCCTAGAGATGCTACAATGCCCTAAGGAACTGTAATTTTATTTTATGATCATCTTTTTGAAAATAATACTTTGGCTATCATTCCAAATGCCTGTATTTGGAATTGATAGTGTTATTGAATTGTTGACAGTATTGACATTTTTAATTAGTGCCATTAGGTTTCAGAGTAAACAATTAAATTGCTGTTATTTTCAACAGGTTTACCTGGCTGCTCTGTTTGTCCAATGGTCCCAAGTGCCTCCAAACTCTAATTGCAGAGAAACAGCAGACATTCCTGAGACAACAAAGGGTCTACAGAAATTGTCAATATGAATACCTGAACAATAATGAGATGCTGAGATTGTAGCAACAGCAGTAAAAGATTTAAAAAGTAAAATGAAAGTAAATACAAGTGCAGTATATGAATTACATCATTCATCTGCATTCAGTGAGATTCTCAGTTTTAAATATATATTAAGCTACTGCACAATTTCCTTTTTACCAGAGCAGATTGTGAAAGAACATCTAAATTCTTCCACAAAATTTATGTTTCATTCTGCTGCAGAGCACAAAGTGCTCCAATGCACAGCACACAAATTGTCATGTTCTTGTCTGGGGAACAGTCTTGAACTCATTAGTCAGTTTGGCTGCATAAGGAACATAACACAGAACCTGTGAGATGCATATGGTAACATCTTAGAGTCTTATGACCAATCTGGTTTTTGTAACAGTTTGTGAATACCTCTAAAGTAAATTAGATCTATTAATCTATCTGATTTTGGATGGGTTTTTTATCTCATGTCAAATGTTTTTTTGCAGATTTGGATGTTTTCCATTTAAAACGTATGTGCTGTGATTAGAATACCAGAGTGATGGGGATCATTAAAAAAACATTTACCATCCTAAACTGTTGTTGTTGGGTTTGGTGCATAGCTGGCCATTTTAATGTGTTCTCCTTAAAGGGAAGCAACTTCATTTTCCTGAGATAGTCCAGTCTGGTTTTGAGAAAGCCTTGCTTCAATGCTGCCTTTACTGTCTGCTTGGTTTTCACAATGCTTTTTATTTCTGTGTTTTGGTTTGGCAGTGTCCCTCTCCAGGAAGCAAGTTTTGCCTCTGGAAGAAGACTGACACGTGGCACGCTGCAGGGAAATAATGCACCTTGCCAGAAAGGCTGAGTCCAACAAGAAAATTGTTTATGTAAAAGTTTGCACCGCAGCTTTCATTTGCTCTAATTAAAGCATAAATGTCATTGTTCTCAGATTCCTGAAATTAGGTTTATTAAGGTCTATGCCACATTTTGGAACACAATTAATGTGTGCCTAAGCTTTCCATTTCCTTTAATGTCACAGGGGATGTATTTGATATAATAATGTTATTTAATATTTTAACAGAAGCTAAAGAAACTGAGATTAGGCAAGTTTGTTATAAATTAAAAGCCAAGTAGAACTCAGTGAATCAATCTTTTTTCTGGCAAGAGTAATTTATTCTGCATGTTATATTCCTTCTATATATAACTTACATTTCAGAGCCCTATCCCCGACATTAAGGATTTATACACAGTTCACTCAGTTTATGGGCACGATAATTTTTGTTGGTAATTACATGAACACTAGCATTCACACAAGGGTCATGGGAGGTAATTTAAATTATAGAGATGTAAATGAACGCCCAGATACTGCTTTCATTGTGTAGGTTAGACTGTGTATTAGTCCACCAGCTGAGCACTGGAATGGAGGCATTACTCTGAACATCAGGTGGAAATGCTGAAGTAGAAGAGTCAGGTCTCAGAAAATTGTGTAGATTTGTCATTTTAAAGGGCTGAGAAGACTTTGTAGACCAGTTTTAAAGCAGGTTAACATGAGTGCTTGCAGGGTCCCATGCCATGAAATGCTTTCATTAAAAATAAAATGTAAGGATGAAATGTCAGACTGTACCATGGCAGGCTGGGTTCACACTCACCTGTGGGCAGCAGGATGGAATTGGAATTCAGAGCAGCACTGGACAGACTCCACGTCCCTCACTGATGTAAACAAGGAGGCCTGCAGGATCAGTTCCTTTGGACCACCAAGAGTTCTGAGAAAACCAAATTACCCAAAGATAATATTCCATCAATTTTTGCACCCTTGGTACAAAGGATGAATACAAGGCAAATAAAAGAACTAAGCTGCAAAGGTAAATACAGTCCCAGTGCAAAGAACTCTCACTGATCACTAATTCATATTTGTAATGAAAAAGAGTTTTGGATCCACAAAAGTAAATTCTGGCTTTGGTTATGTCACCTCTCATATGCTTCTCGGAGACAAATATGAGCCTGTTAGTAAGAGCTTGCTGAACCAGTGATCCCTAAATATGAGGAATGCACAGACAGTGGTATTGTTGTATCACTGTCTTATCTGGGAAAAGAAAGAAATAATGTCTACCCAGACGTGAATTTGTCTTTGACACACAACTGCACAAAAACACAAAACATTTTTTTCAGTCCAGCAGAATTCAGACCAGCATTTCCACAAATGCCTTCTAAAAATCCCCTAATAAAATCAGTGAGTTATGAAGTAATGTTGGATAGTGGACACAGAACAGCAAGAAGTAATAATACTCGTTGTTGGATTTATTTACTTATCACACAAGATTACTGAAATATGTGCTGGGAGACGAAAAGGCAGGGACAGATACAGAGACACTGTGTTTCTATCCTGTGGATCATGTTAGAACAATTTGGGGATAAAACAGGGAGCCAGACTGTCGAAGTAGTGTAAGTGGATGAAAGCAATTGCTTTCTGTGAGTACCTTCTTTGAGAATGGCTGTCAGGAGACTGAAAAAATACAATTTTACCTTGATATTCAGTGACTGTGTGTATTACTAGATATCTGTGTGAAAAGATATTTCAGAATTTCATGGGAGCAGCCTTCCATAGGACAGCCTTCTCTCTGTCCTGAAGTAAAATTAGAGATCAAAATGAAGAAATTTTTGTTCCATACATGTCAAGGTGCTATGTTTAGTGAGGCAAAGAAACATAAAAGTAGATTGTCCTAATCATGTGGTGTCTCCTGGAAGATATATTGTTCCTCTTGCCAAAATCTAAAGTTAAATTTTTGAGAGGATTGAGAGTCTTAAATATCTTCAGCAAGCTGTTTTGAAGTTCCTGATAACTTATCCTACCTATTTAAGCATATTACCATTATTTTATCTGTTCATATAATTATTTAACCTTTATCTCTGTCTCCCATGTTCCATGTCACTTTTCAACAAGGCACAGATTTTTAAAAAATGTGCATTTAACCATAACTTCCTGTCCTTTATCCAGCTGTAAATGATACCAGTGTCAATGGGAAGATTCCTAATGACATCAGTCAGACATGCTGAGCATTTTTGATGATTAAGAATGTTTCATTATTTATTTGTAATTGAAGAAGGGGGTGAGTTTGAACAACTCATTGCTTTTGAAAGTGAAACACAAGGCTTGGTTCTGTTATGCAGAATAAGAGTAGGAAAAAAACAAGGGAAGTCATGGGAAAGGGTCAAGAGCTGGAACCAAAGCAAAATTGCAGCAGAAATCCTGAAAATCACTATAGGTAGAGCACAATGAATTTCCCTGAAACCAGATGTGCTGCTCCCAGTTTCCAGAGCCCTGAACTGACACCCACTGGTGCTGCAGAGGACATTCCCATGTTTGCAGAAATGGGCAAAGGTCCCTGAGCCCCGTGGCTGCCTCAGGGCATTTGAGTATTGAAGTACCGAGGTCACAGGTGACCCCACAGCCCCAGCACTCACTGCACATGCTGGCAGGTGTCAGAGGAGGCTCTCTCTGAGTGCTCTGCAGAGCCACAGCCACTCATACCATCTCCTTTTTTCAGTCACTCTTCAAGGCTCACTTTGTCCAAGTCCACATTTCTTCCAGTGACGATCCTGTTGAGCAGCAAATCAAGGCTGTAAATCTGTGATGATTTAAGACCTGGCCTTCCCGTGGCTTTCAGGAGGCTGTCAGTGCCTCCACTGTGATGGCAGCTTCTTGGGAGCAGTCTTTGAGCCTTCCTTTTCCCTGCCCTGTGCTGAGTTCATGCTTGGCCCTCAGCCAAGGTGCAGAGAGTTGTTCAGGTGGATGTTAATTCTGAGGAGGCAGATGAACAAGGATAATGCATCTCTCTGAAAACTCAGTGGCACGGGATTCCTGATAGACTTTATAATCCCCTGCTGCACGAGCTGCATAGTTTTATCTGCAGTGGAAACATTCAGTTAGTTCTCTACAGAGATGGAAAAACCCAAGCTCCTGCACTGCTCAGTATTCCAGAGTAACATTAATCCTGGGCATGGAGACCCCACTCTGGCACAAACTGGGGCAGGTGTTTGGCTCTGACACAACTCCACTCTCATGGAGGAGAAGGAGAATGGACTCAGCTACCTCATAAAGGCCACGTGGGCACCTGCACAACTGGGCTATTGGCAAGGTCCAGTGGCAGAATTTGAAGCACCCATAAAAATACAATGTCTATTCCAACATTCATCAAATATTCCATATAAAATGCTGATCATTTGACACAGTTTAGCAGCATAATGTGGAAGTCACTATCTAGTAGCCCCTGTTCTGTTGTGGGCTACGGCTGTTTACTGCAGAGGAATTTCCTCTCAGAAAACATAATATTTTCCTGAAGATCTGAACAAGAAATTCCAAATTCAAAAGGAATAACTCAATACTTAAGTGAATACCATTTAGATGAGCTGTTATTATTGTTTTATGGCAAATATTTTTGTAGCAAGTAGTGGCCAGCTCATTGAAACATGAAGATAATGACAATCCATGGAGGCTGAAGCTTGGCTGACAAGCCATAGCAGACAGACAACACAAATCTGTGGGATGGGGTGGGAGGCAAGCACGATGGGATTTCAAAAAAATCCCAAACAAACCCCAGTCAGGGAAACAGCTTCCAAAATATTTATTAAGGTTTTCAAGACTTCAAAGATAAAAGAGTCATTCCAAACATAAACTCTCATCCCACACAGACAGTGCTTGTACTTACATGCTGTTGTCTCAACAAGCTTTTGTTTTCAGTAGAAAACCTTATTGTCTCTGAATATAATTGCCAGGAGATGAATTTGGAGATGTGACACTGACTGCAGGGAAGTGCTGCATGTGGATGATCACAATTTACCAAAGGGCTGAGTGTGGCCTGTCTTGGCCTGTATGGTGTAGGAGCAGTGTTAGAGGAAAGCAAGAAGGAAAAGGAGGAAAAAGGGAGGGAAAAACAAATAGTGTGTCACAATAAAGTTTTAAAAAAAAATACATTATCCATAGAAATTCAACTTAAAGGCACTCAATTCCTAGACAGATTCAACAAAATATATTATTTTACGTACTTAATTTAAGCATGTCTTGAAGACTTTTGTTTTTCCAATAATTCATAGAAACACCAGTTATTACTGCACCTCAGCCAGCACGTGGTGGTTGGTGAACATTCCTTGATATTAGCACTCTATAGATCCTTTACAGTCGACAAGAAATTTCTCCACTGTGTGGAAAGAACAGTCCTGCTAGCTCAGTGAAACGTTAGCACAAAAAGGTGAATTCCAGACTACAAGGGAATTTCAACTCCAAAGTTCAGTTTTAGTTTGACCTCTTCCACTGAAAACCAAACTCCATCAAACCCCTGGTTATCAGTGCAAATCCCTGAGGCAGTCAGGTATTTCTGGTTGCTGTGTGCCCAGGAGTGCTAGGACTTAGTTCCACCTGCTGCTGAGGTAAGTTCTCTGCAGGAGTGAGGTGTCAGCCCACATTGCCCTGTCTGTTCAGTTATCTGCACCTTTGGGCTCAGCTGCATTCCCTTCCTTTTTCAGACTCTTCCTCTCATCCTCAGGCAGCTGCTCACAACTCACTCCTCCCTTTCTTGTTCCAACACAATCCTTTTAAGATTCCTATTCTTTTTGATCTCCAGGCTCTCAGACTTGGCAAGCCAGCTGTGTAACTGCCTGGGGCCTGGAAAACAGCATTTCCCCAACTGATTATTGAATTATTGTTATTTTAACTCCCTTGAAGTTGTTTACCCCAGGTATCATGTCTCGATCACTGTTTTGCTGCCCATTGGTTTCCATCTTGTCCCAGACTAAACAGCTTTCTTGGACTTTGTAAATAATCTTCACATGCACAGGCTGAAGCACATAAACTCTTCATGAAAGCAGTACAGTTAATTCCCCAGGTTCCCCAAACCACAGGAGTTAGGATTAGCTATCTAGAATGTTATAGTAACAATTCCCAGATTTATAGGTTAGGTCAGTGGTGGAAAAATCTTCTGTGCTGTGGAGTCTCTGGCTGCTGAATTTGCTCTCCTCTGTAGGTTTTCTCAGCTATTCACATGAATAGGGAGGTGAAGGAGTTGTGAGCCACCACCTGAGGTATTGTATGAACAAGTATCTTCCTTCCAAAAATTCCTAGCAACCAGATCTTTCATGCTGTTTACATTCACTTGCTAAAATTGTCCCTCTGTTTAATATTTTCTAGTTTTCCAACACTTCTGTTTCCTTATCTTTCTTTTCTCCTCCCCTCCAACTCATATTTTTATACCACATCTTTTTATAAACCACTTTATACAAGGAATGTTTTTGCAATATAGCCTGAGGCTTCTTAATTTGTTTGTATTCTTTTTAAAAAGTGGTGGGAACTCCTAGGAGAAAATGGAAAATATTTTTCAAGACTTCCTAAAATACACTGTGGGTAGAGCAATGCACTGAAAACAGAAAACACTGCATCTTGTCTAATTCCCCACTTCTGCTAGTTATAGTTAAGACAGCATACACTTAAAACCTAAGGAAATGAGCGTAAATGCCTGGAGGAAGAAAAATAACTTACAAATCTATTTCCATTTTTCTGGAAAAATTTAGCTTCAATCAGTGTGTACATCATATTTATCAGCTGTCATTTATCAGCCAGCTTGTATGGTGAACACCTCTGATATGATCCTGCAGAAAGCTGCAGTGCAAATGAAAGAGGAGATAAGGCTGCACCAACTATCATTGATTCCACGCTGTCCAGGTCCACACAACACTGTATTAAAAACGTCTGTATCTTTGGAAACCTTGACTGTGCCTGTGTCCCCAAGCACTGCTAACAGGGTGACACTGAGAGAAAGCCTTCCTTAAGTAGCCTGGATCCATCTGGAGTCAGCTTCCAGTGATGCCTGGGGCTCTCTTCATACTTGGTGCAAGGGTAACACTTTTCTCCAAATTTAGCACTGAGGTGGAATTGCAGCAGCAAGAGTTTTGAGGCACTTTGTGAGAAACTTTTGGAGCCACTACAAAATCCACCCAGACAAAGCATCCAACTGCTAGATAAAATGCAATATCCCATTGCAGGTTGGGAAATGTTTCTTTGCAGTGCAGGAAAAGCATTCAGCCTGTGGTGTTTGTGAACAGCCACACATCCCAGTCATGATCTTCTGGAGAACACATTGTTTCCTAGAGGAATGTCAGTGTTAATTCACTGAGGAGTGAGTGTGAGACACGGTGTGAATGCGTGAGCACAGCAGCGTTTGAGGGCCTGGAGCCTGACTCTGCTGGTGGAGAAGGAATGAAGCTTGGCTCCCACACAGCCAGCTGCCAGGGCTTGCTCATCCTCTGGCCCCCACGAGGGCCAGCAGTGAACCCCTGGCACTGGTACAGCTGGAACCCTCAGGTGTTTGATGAACTTCAGTCCTGATACAAAAGAGATGGATGAGAACTGCAGCACTCACAGAGCTTCAGGACCATCTCTGTGCACTGGTGCTGTGGCAGGGGAAAGTCCTCTTCCAGCCTTTGAAGGCTTTTTCTTGACAAACATTTGGGATAGGATGTGGCAACAGATTTTGGGATGCCCTTAAGTGTGTCCTATGTCTTCAGATTATCCTAGACAATGGGACTCATTGAGAGAAACTCGTTCTCTTTTCCCTGGCAGATGATGAAAAAAATCCATCAGTGTGGGATGGGTAGCAGAAAGAAGGAAAAGTTGTTATTATCAATGGGAAAGGCTCCTCCAGAAAGGTCAGAACAAGCTCTGATTCCCTTTTTAGCTGAATAGTGAATGGGAAAGTCCATGCAGGGATTCCCATGATGATTTCCATCAGTCACACTGGAATGGCTACAGTGGTGCAGACAGGCTCACACTAACTGAGATAGGACTCAGATTTTCTGAACTCTGTATTTTCATTGTATTGAAATATTTAGCAGCATTAAATAGATAACAAACATCCCCAATATTTTCAAATGTGGAAAAGGGTTGCAGGTCACTAAAAAACTAAAAGTTCAGAAGCCTAAAAAACATTGTATTACAATAACAAGCTAGGTTTGTTTTGTGGTCTTTCAACTTGTGGCAGAGATCGAAAAGCTATTTTAGTAAAGGACAGATAATTCCAATATGAGCAAAAATTAAAAGAAATTTGTTCAGTACTGAGCCATTCACAGACATTTGGTCATAAAACAGCAAACAACTCGTCATTCTTAATGTTATTTTTCTCTAGGGAACTGAGGTTTTTGTTTGCTGTAATGAACTGTTATAATTGAGCTCAGTTTTACTGGAGTAGACCTTTTTTTTCTAAAACAGAAAAGAGAGATGGAGATTTATTTTGATTTAAAAAGATGGTTGCAACAGAATAAATATAGAGGCAATATAACCAGGACTTTCTAGGCATGTAAAAAAACCTACATTCTGTTAATTTTATTTTCTGTTTCATTTTTCAGGGAAAAGCATTTAATTTTCATTGCTGATATATGCCAGCATAGAAGATCAGCTGACAGATATTATAATGAAGTGTTCTTTATTTACAGAAAAAAAATTGTTTCATGATTTTTTAATAATGTTTGACAGTCTCAGCAGAAAGAAATGGAGGTCTCAACTGGAATTATTGTTTGTCGTATGCCTGAGGCCTGAGGTTGATTTATTTTGTTCCTAAGCTGAGCCAATTTTATTTGAACGAATAACTGAAAGTTTTCTTGCATCTTTTGCTATGACAGTGCAATGAATGAAGTTCTAATGAACGAGCTGCATTTCTCAGAAAACTCCTCGTTATCTTAATGCAGCTTTTCCCTACACTGTCTGGTAATTTTTAAGGCTGTAATGTTTTATAAGGAGACACAGGTAGTAGGTAAATCAAGATATAGAGGTAACTGTGCTCTTCCTTCTACATCTGCAGCTCTAATCAGAGATGATCATTTGTGCCAAATCAAGCCCTGACTTACAGAACAGACTAATACATAATGGGTACAAGAGTGAAATAAAACCCCTATTCATGCAGCTTCATCTCAGGCCCACAGTGAGGTTTGTGGTGTGGCTGGATAATAAGCCCACAGGTGCAATTTAAGTATCTTACCAAGCATATCAGCTAGGAAACCTCAGAGATAATAGTTCTTATCTAAATTGGGCTTGGCATACTGTTTTACTGCACCCCTTGGAAATCACAGAGGATGAGCCTGGAAAATTATTTTGTCTAATGAAAAAAGCTGGGATCATTAAGTGCTGCCTTTTAGGGGGATGAAAAAATGCTCTGCAGAAGAAACAGGACTATGACAGCAAAACAGAGACATGTCCCACCCAAGTCCATCACCTCTCAGGTCACTAACTCAAGGCCAGTTCTTGGCTTCATTCCACTTCCAGAGGAGCATCCCATCCACTGCAGGGCATTCCAAAACAACCAATCAGTTTGGGGTTTATGGTTTCTCCATTTTGATCCTAGGTTTTTAGATATTCCCTTTGACAATAGGACATACTGGAAGTTTTCTGTTTGGAGATATTTTCCCTGTAGTTCTCTGAACTGCATCAAGTTGCCTGCTTCCTGCACAGAAACCCCAAAGCATCCATGGCAGGAATGCATGATTTGCTCTCTAGAAAAAAATCCAAAAAACAAACAGCTTGCATTTGGCATGATGAACCCTTTTGTGTTCCAAGTCCATATTTCCATTTTGGTTCTCCCAGTCATAAATGTCTTGTGATGCTGAGTAACAACAACATAATGTGAAAATTATGCCCAGCTGAATGAGGTCGTTCATAGCTGTTATTCCTCATCTATGACTTTCACATTCCAGATATGGTGCATTTTTTACCTGCATGCTGTTCCAAGGGATTCATGCCATGGACAATGGCAAACACTTGAAGGGAGCCAGGCGTAATGTATGACCCTATTACCCACAGTCTTATGATCCATCCTTTAATAACCTATTTTTGCTTTGAGATTCTTCCCATCTCTTAAGAAGGTCTAACTTGCTGTAATTATTTTTTGATTTAGTTTTGCTCCCTAGACATATTAATTCACAAGTTTTAAGTTGTTGCTTAATGCAAAGCATTAAAAACAGATTCACGCCCAACTATCAACTACTTGATGTATTCAGACATTAGCTAATAAGCTAAAATTCATGTGTTGAAACAAATTCTAATAGTCAGTGTCTGCCCACAGACGCCATCTGAGATGAGAGATGAGTCCTTCCCATCACTGAACCATCAAGTTAGTCCCAGGTCACCAACCTCCCAGAGAAGGAGCCGCACTAATTTTGACTGTTTGGGGAGATTGAGCACATTCTTTGCAAAGCAGCAGGAGCTCTCTGCTTTCATGAGGGCTCATTAACTCTCTGCTGAGCGCTCCCAGCCCCACCACACACAGACTGCAAAGACAGGAGCAGTGCAGTTCTGCCCTGCATCAACACTGGCCCAGAATGGAACTAACATATTATACAATATATATATATTGTATAATATTACAATTATATAATATTGTGTGTGTATATATATATATATAAATAACTATTTCTTAGTAGAAGTAGATTGTTCAAAGCATTACTGGCACAAGACAACCATCAGCCATGTCAGACAACTTCAGAGAGCATTATGGACCCTCGGACTTAAACTCATTTCTCATCCCAGCTCCTGACTAAAATAAGTTAGAAGAACATTAATGGGACAGCACAGGCACAGCACTTGCCTTTCTCTTTGTAGAAGATGGCTGCATAAAAACCCCATTTTTCTATCTCCTTAATTTTCAGCCAGATTGCTTTCTCTGCTAGTACAATTCTTTTGACCCAGGCTTTTGAATGTTTGACTTCAGCTCTGAGGAAAATAAGAATAAAGATGCACAGATAAAGAGCTCATCAGATAGTACATTTCCCCAAAGACACAGGAGAAAGAGAAAAAAAAAATTTTCAGAAGAGCACATTCAATTTTTATTCTCCTGGAGGCTTTTGGGGACTGGCTACATAAAATAATTTGTTTTATTCCTCAGAATTTTCAATACCAAAGGAAGCTTGATAGGTAGAATTAATACCGTTCAAATGGGAAAGAAACTTCATTTTCTCTCACTGCTGTGCAATGAAGAACTATCAGAGGAGAACAGTAAGAGACCAGTGGCCTGTCCTGGCTTCACCCTATGACCTGAGTCAGGGTTGTGGATTTCCAGCCTCTGTCCTGGCATGGTCTGGGGTTTGTTCACACACTCCAGGTCTGACTTTCCTCTTTATTTCAGCACATCCAAGGGCTAAACCACCCTCTTGCACGCCCCAGCCCTCTCCTCAGCTGCTGTTCAGGGCTTCCAGTGGCTCCAGGCTCTTGCCTTGACTGCCCCAAGTTCTCCTCCCCATACTGGTAAAATCGAACCTGCACTATGTAACCCACCCTTCAGCCTGTGACTGGATCCTTTCAAGTCAAAACCACCTCCAGGATGAACACATGAGACTTCAGAGTTCATTCCCCAGAAATTCCAGTGGCAAGATCCAAATGCAAAATGTTTGGAGAAAAGACATTCTCTGATCTCATGGACAATCACGGCTGTCTGCATACCTCTCTGTTCACATCATCTGCTTTCCTCAGTAACATTCTGCTCTTTTCCCTCTCATCCTGAAATACAAAACCACAGCCTCCCAAGGCTCCAGAGCACATCCTCTCAGAGCACATATCTTCACCAAACTGAAGGATTTTTTAGGGCTGGGCCTGCCCTCTCATCAACTGTGAAGGATCTAATGCAGTTTTGGGCACAGAGATGACAATTTATGTAAATTAATCCTTAATATTCCATTAGATTGGGTTCAAATTCCATGATCCCACATTCAGTTGGGGACATACCTGGATTTGTGTGACAGGAGGATTTCTCCTAATTCTTAACCTGAGAGAGGACAACTGTATAGAAAGAGTAAGGAGAGTGAAGTTGAACTCATGGGTTTAACTGAAAAACATTATGGATGAAAAGTTGTGAATTAAATAATGCATTTTATTTGTACAGTAAGAGCACCTAGAGAAACTACAGAAGAAAAGCTGCAACAGGTTACAGAAGAGTATGGAATCTGCTAATTTGAGAAGAATATAAGCTAATTAAGATATTGATGCCCACAGTTAAGTGTCCCATTAAATTAGAAAGCATGTCTCTAATTCAAATGAGATGCTTTGCCAGCTAAATACTCAGTTCCTTTTTCTCCTCATCTTCAAGAACTGTAATATCTCAAATGGAATGCAATTAAATCAGTATAAGAAAGATTTGGGAATGTCCTGCTAGAGGAGATAAACGTAATTCCCATGCATTCACTTTTACAGAGTCTGACTATGTAGACATATTCAGGAAAATTCATCTGAAATAAGTAGATTCCTAAATTATTAGCTTGTAGCCATATGCTTATTTTGAAAATTTAGATGTTCATCACTCATATTAAATTATTCTGGAATAATAAAATACAGATCATCAGCACTAAAGCTAGGAAAGGGTGTCCCTCACACATTAAACAAAATTTAACTGTGACACATTAATTCACTGTGTATGCAAATCTGGTCTCACACATAAAAGAAGCTAGTATTGTCCTAACCCTTAATGTGCAAATATCTATTATTTAAAACTATTTTTCTTTTAGGACACAATATCAGGCAGATTTTCCTCTAATTACTGTCACAAGATGTGTAAGAAGGAAGTCCTTATCCTAGTCCTTGATTTCCATAGGTTGCAGTGAGCAGCTGACCATGGAGCCAGCTGAAAGATGACAAAGCAAGAGAATAACTCAAATTTGAATTACACAGTTTACTTAAATATTTAAGGAAAAAGGATGATCTTTTGCCTAACTCTAGAAGGAGGCACTGAGCACCCTTGCCTTTCTGTAACCTGAAGTTGTGCTCTCTGATTCCTCTGCAGGCTCGAGTGACTTGAGCAGCCTTTGCTCGTGTCTTTCTCCCCATTTTTCTCTTGCCCAGCTGAAAGAAGAATGGCAAGGTGATCTTCCTGCAGACACTGGCCTGCAGCTCAGCTTCCCACTGTGCAGGCCATGCCCTTCACCCTGCTGTACAGTAACCACCACAAGTTATCCCAGGATATTCCTGGGGGTATTCCATGCAGCCACAATTAACTTGCAACACTAATTCAGACCGTTCCCAATTTTTTTCAAGCCTACAGAGCCTGTTCTTGACACAGCTATACTGTTACTATATAGATATTTATATATTTAAGACAAACAAATGAATAAATTCACAACAAACATAAATTTGTACCTGAACTGGTTGGTTTTTCTCATGGAAAAGGACCCTGCACTACGTGGCTCTCTTCAATATTACATGTCCAGAGTCAATTATAAGCCCTTTATATTTCTCTAGGAGGAAGGTTAAAATTCAATTCTTCTTTATTGCAAATACAATATACTCTCCAGCTGGCTTGGGAAAGCTCCTCTGTTAAATCATCTTCTGCAAGACTTCTTATTCACTGGTACCTCCCTACACAACAACAACCTGACAGCCCCACACTTCCAGGCTATTTATTGGTCTGTCCTTAAATGGGACTGATTTTACAACATATTTGCTTTTTCCTGAAATGACTGCAAAGACAGTTTTGTGTTTCTTTTTGTTTTGAGGGGTTGTAGGGTGAGGGGACAACTGTGTTTGCAGGTTTTCAATGTCTCCTAGAGGCTTTGAGTCCGCGTTGTAATCCCTTGTGCTTCTCCCCAGTAAATCAGGTGCCTGGATCTTTGTTTCCAGGGTTTAAAATACTGTTACCAACAAAAAGTGAAGTGATGTGTTAGCATAGCAGAGTTCCTGCACTATTGAACTGAGGCAAGGAACCCAGAAAACCAAAGGAAAAAGGTCCGCTGAAACCTATAGTCTTTCCCTCACCACAGCTCCAGAACATGAGATTATTATGCCTGTTACTTATGTGCCTATGGCCAGGGCTGGAATATTGTTTCCGGGAATGTTGAGAAGGTCCACACCTAATTATGGTGTTGATTATTTTTGTCCAACTCATACTTTAAAGAAATCCATTATAGCTTATCCCCCAACCAAGGAAAGTAAATGGACTTACTCAAAGGATCAATAGGGTGAGGCAGGAACAAAGAGGAAAACTGGAGCACCTTTCTACAGGGTCCTGTAAAGGCTGAGAACCTTCAGTGTGAGTTAATTTTTTCTGCCACCAATACTGCAGCTCCCAGATCCATCCAGGTTTTCCTGCTTTGCTTGCAACAAGGCTGTCACCTGGCAATCCTGGTTGTTACATCTGCATCATTTTGACTGACTTGACTGGATACTCCCTGGGACTGGGGCTGTGCCTTGTCTGCATTTTAAAAGTAAAGACGCACACATAATACATAATTACTATACAAAACAAACTTAAAATTCCAGGCAGCTTTGTTGCTTTTTGTTTTCTATGACTCAACAAATTTGTTACCTTGAGGTGCTAAACACAGTTGTGAGCACAAGAGTAACAAGAAAAGGTCAGTTTTGCTAGTATAGAATTGTCTTCTCATTTCACAGGAATCCACTGGCACTGACACTGATATGTGCTGGTTTCCCCTCTCCTCTGAGGTGTTATTTTTGTGAAAGTGCAAAGCAGCACCTTCCCAGCAACATCTGTCAGCCAGGAAGACTGAGTATTTTTGGCATTTTCACAGGCAGAAATTATAGCACAGAAAACAATAGGTACAGGACCAATGGGGCTGACAGGTCTCATAGAAAGCTGCATTTTTATAGAAATTCCAGAAGAAATGGAAGTCCAGCTAATAAAACACTTTTCAAAGGGGAAATGGACTGTTTCTGGATGCCTGTCCTTGACTGCCCTTTTTCTAAAGAATCCAATTAATAATCCTGAAAAATTTATTAGCCACACTGTTTTGGTGGCTGGGATTTCCTTGTGCTATCTGAAAGGATAATCAGCCCCTGGGGATGCTCAAAGCCTTTCCTAAGGGGGTCAAAAGCTTCTCTCACCAACAAAAAGCTGCTGCTCTTCTCACGATATCTTAATGCCCCCATCAGTGGCAGAGAAAATCTCCCCTCCCCAAGAGCCCTGGGGGATGAGTGGATCAACACCTTACACAGCACCTGGTCTTAGGAAATGTTTATTAATGATTGCTGCGTTATCTATTGGGGGTGCCTATGTGGAAAAAATATCCCCATTTTTGCCCGCAGGACTGCAATGTATTTGCTTTCACAGATTTGCCACACATGGTTAGGCACAATTAGCATTTGCACGAGGCCTGGGTAACAAGTAAGCACAGCCCCAAAATGGGGCTTTTCTCCTGAGATCCCCTTTGAAGGTCAGGGTTGGAGCAGGCGGTGGATCGGTGTCACAAATCCGCTCGCCCGTGCACCTCACTCCAGGTGCTTGTGGGAGAGCAAGGGCAGTTCCCCCACACCTTCCCGAAGGCACCGAGTCAAACACCTCAGTACAGGCAAAAAATTAGGGTGCCTAACGAGAAATTAGTGGCACTGTGGCTCTTGGCCATCCTGCCTTTTTATTATTACTGCTCATTAATGCTGCCCCATCTGCATGCAGGAGCCCCCAGAAGCGACAGACACTCTGCAGACAAATATAAGGGTGACAGTCCCTCCTTCAAGACTAGAGCACTGCTTGGAGCCTGTTAAATCTGAGATGTTAATCCATGAAGTTTTAGGCTACTACTTTCTGACTGTATCCAGGAGGGTTGGCACAGTGCATTTCAGAGTTAGGAAACCCCTCCCCTTCACTTGTACTTCTGAAAAACAGAAGATTTAGTTCAATTGACACAGTGCGTTCCTCAACATTTAAAAATGCATTGGCTTGAATTTCTGTCGCTAACTTGAGCTCTCTCTGAAACATATAAATTAGTGTTTGGCTGAGAATTCCACTGTAAGTTGCAGCATACAACAACTTGCACGATACAGAACTGTAAAGCAAGATGAAGCATCCCCAGCCCCTTTGCCTTTAAAATGCCATGGAAGCACAGAGGCTCTCGGCAGAACACCTTATCTGCTCTCGAAAGCTGTGACTCTTCATCCTTTCGTTATGAAGACCCAGGGGATTGCTTACTTAGCATACACCAGAGGCAATGGATAGGGTGAGCAGCCACTGCAGCCAGAAACCCCCAGTACCGAGCACGGGCAATTCCCCTCCACAGGCAGAGACTTGGGAGCTGAATTGTGCTGAATAGAGAACCCTCCGGCTGAGCGAGCCATGTGTGCCCGGGAGGAGCAGCCACTCTCGCTCCGCTGAAAAGCAATGCAGTAAGTGCTGGGATATTGCAGCAGGCACCGCTTCCCCGGGCTAATCAGCAGCTGAAGAAGCCTTTTTGCAGCTTCTGCTGGGAGAGGCACAACCTCCAGCCCGGGAGCAGTGTCAGGGCTGCATGATTTTTGTTGTTGTTTCTGAAGGAAGTGAAGGAGGGATGGAGTGGCTTTGCGGGGACAGGGACCGTATGGTTTGCTTTGTGTGGCTGTGTGGGTGTTGCAGGGGAGTGTGTCCTGTGCTGAACTAGGACTGCTCGCTTTGGGGGGCTTTCTGTGGTCATCTTTTCAGTGTTTGAACAGAGCTGCTGCTTAATAACTTAATGTCAGCGGGCATTTGTGTTCTCCTTAATCATGCAGCATGTTTCCTGTGCTTGGGTGCAAACTATTTTCTGTACTAGTACTAGGTACTCTGATGCTGGATTTGCAGGGGCTGTGCTTTTGGGTACTGATGAATTGTAGATTGAAACTGTGTGAATGAGTGCCTTGATGGTGGGTAATACTTTTATTTCACTTCAGGAGATATGGCTAATTTCTAGTTTTTGGTAAATTCTTCACTGTGGTCTGGAATTGCAGATGCTTTTTTTGGTAGCTAAATGTTTGTAAGCAGTACTTTATCATAGCATAGCTGTGACTTTCTTCAGATTCTGATGTTCTGTTTCTGTACTCTGCAGTAGCAGCTTTCTGTTTGCACTGAGTAGGAAAGGGAAACCATGAGTTAAAGTTTGCTTTATATGAAGGGGGTTTTTTTACATAGTTTGAAAGTGTTTGCAAAATTAGCATTTGGGCAGCAATTGCAGGCCTTTGGAAAGATCTGTGCACCATTTAAACCAAATTTAACCATACAGTTTTTGTGCTCTTACTTAGAAACTAATACCAAGATTCATTCCTCTGGTTTCTTGGTACAGCTTCTTCAGTGACTTATGAGCTCTGGCTTTAGGATAACTGCCTGCCTTCAGCCTCACTGCCATTTTGGGCTTCAGGCAGGTTTAACTCTTTAAGGCAATGTTTGTGGGTGCTTTATAAGAGGGCAGTACATGCAACTGCCAAAAGTTAAGGATTCTGTTTTTGCTGCTCAGTCACATGTCAATAATAAATGGCCATTGGTCTCTTTTAAAGGAGCACTAATGAAACCATTCTTTGGTTTTCTCACTCAATATTTGCTTATAAGCTGGGGTTTATTTAGTTCTTGTAAAATATTCACATAATGAAAAAAGAAATATTCCTCTGATATATCTGCCCTTTTAGTTTTGAGCAAAATTTGTAGCGTCACTAATTTGAAGGGATAATTCTCAAAAATTAGGCAAATAAAGTTCAGCTTCTTCTAAAAGAGTTCTTGCAGAGATGCTGCTGAAGATGTGTGTAATGTTTAGTCCCAGGCACAGCCGATGAGACTGAAAAATACCCTGGAAGTTATGGCACCATTTCACTCCCGTGCAACATGCGTGTCTTGGAGTTTTCCCCCTGAGATTAATGCTCAGGTGCTGAAAAGAGATATTTCCTCTGGCACTGCAGTCAAGAGAATTTTCTCCTTTTCATCTAAGAGAAGCCTTGTGACATATGGTGCTATTGAGTTGCAATTCCAAAGATAATGCAAAATTAATAAGTGATAATTATTCTTCGTTAGCTGTACAGCATTGGCGATGGACACATCTACAAGGAGGGTGGATCACTTCTGAATCTGATCTGCTCTCCTCCTCCCTTTCTCTCCCATCCCGACTTCTCTCCTTCTGTTTATGAGCCTTTGATAGGTGCTATAGTTACTGTCATTTAAGGACCTGAACCTAAGATCAGTGCAATTTTTCCAGTCACAGGTTCCCAATCCGTGTGTGCCTCATCTGCCCGTTTCCTCCATCTAGATTTCCAGCAAAGCCAATAGCAAACTTGGAAGATATGAGAATTTATTATAAGATATCTCTGACTGAGCATTATAAAGCTACTGTTGGTATATCTATCATGAGGATAGAGCAGGGATTTTACCTGTAACTAAAACATGCTCAGAGCACACAGTTTTGATTACATTATCATCAGATATTTTCAGGTAAACTAACTCCAGTAATTTAACAAGCTACTGTTTTCAAATTATTTCCTCTGAGGTACAGAACAGGGGAGGGAAAGAAATGCAAAGAAAGAGTTGGATCTTGGAAAGTCACTGGATTCATAATGAGAATCAGAAGACAAAAAGAAAGGTTATGTCTGGTTTTATGCTTTCATGCAATTCTGAGCCTTTAATCAAAATGTGTTTCCTGAACAGGAACCTCAGAATTATTTGCCAAATATTATTGTTCATGTCAAATGCAAGATAGAGAACATTAGGTATAAAATCTAACTTCTCAGTCTAGAATAAGCGTATTAGTAAACAAATGTTTTCACCTCATCTTGTCTGTAAGTAACCCTGGCAGGAGCCTTGCCTCAGAAGTCAAGTTCACTTTATTCCATTGCAACCTGAGAGAGAAACACGCAAAGGGAAGTTTACTAATTTTGTCCTACACTGGCAGTAATGAGCTGCAAGTCAATTTAATTAATGAAGAGTAGCTGCTCAACGTTTGTAGTCACCTGAACTACTTTAATTTGCATCACTGTATTTTGGACCAGTTTTTGACACGTAGAAGCACGGACAGCTTTCCCTGACAGTAAGAAAATACAACTATCATTTAAGTACCAGAGGCAATACTTCCAGTACAAAACTGGATGAAAGAATATACTGTGGGTGGATAAACATGCTGCATAATTTCAAAGCCCAGTGAAAGTGTGTGTCATTGTTGCACCAGGAACCAATGGCGCAGACGATGTCGCATTAAAAGACACGAAATTCAGCACATTCTCAAATAGATAAGTTTAGCTGTGTTTGTACAAGAGCAGGGAATTTTTGTACCATGTTGAGTAGAACTGTCATGTTTATAAAGAAATACATCTTACAGCTAGTGACATCCAAAATGTGCCACATACATAGTCAATACTTTCTTTCTGACTACAAAAGAAAGGACATTTTCTGCCTTTCTTGTTTTTCAAGGGTAGACTTTCTGATGGCGTCAACTACTTAGATATGCTGCATAGTAATTGTTTTATTCATATGTATGAAAGAAAATCTCTTAGAATCTTCATTATACTTATCTGCTGTGAGCATCAAGATTGAATTTAATTGGGATTTTCAGATATATGCTTAGACAGTCCATTTTCAACAACCAAATGAATATGCTATTATTTTCTACTATCACTTCTTTCCAAGGGCAATTACTTAATACTCTGTAATAGCTACAATTCAGGATACTTCATTTGCCACAGTGACTCTCCTCACTTTCCACACCCACACAAACCCCAGAACCTACTGTGAGTGAAGCAGCAGTGCAGTGGCATTCAAGGAGGATTAAAGGACTAAGACTGAGTACTTCCCAAAGCCTGCAGCCTCAGCTGTCGTTTAGAACAGGAGCAAAAATGATGTACCTGCCTTTCCCGAGTGCTATTCAAGTGGTGCAGATATGTACACAAAAACCATGCAGAGTTAGAAAGATCACAAGCTGTGTTTGGCAAAGTATCTCCAAAGTGCACCTGGTAGGGCAGGGTGACCTTCAGAAGGTGCAGAAGAACTGGCCCACGATTCCCTCACCTTCTGCATCTACTCCTTAAAGCTTTAGGCAAGAATTCTGGCATCTGGCCTTTTGGAGGATAATTCAAGACACTGAACTTTAAAAGAAGCTGTGGAAGTCTGTGTTCTAACAAACTTAGCCATGAGCAACAAACTGCAAATCAGTACCTGATTTTCACTGAAACATCTGGAAGAAACTCCAAGTGCTCAGCTCTGAAACTTCATGAGTTCGCGGAACCTTTAACCATCTTTTATTTCCTTTTGGACACAAATACAAAGGAAACAGTGTGTGAACTAAACAAGGCTTTGCTTGAATCATGGCTGCAGAGACACACACCTCTTCTCAGCATTATTTTAGCATTTGAGTTTCAAATGTATTTCATCCATCCCTGGGGACACTAATCCTGTGAAGGACTAAGCCTCTGGGGATCCCATCCGTGGATACTCAGAATTCATAGCAGTCAGCCAGAGAGATTCCTAGACAGGGAGAACATTGTATCCCCCAGTGTCAGCCAGGACTTTGTTCAGAGGGAAAGATGAGGAAATTAGACAGAAGGTGGCTGAAAACACAGATGCTCACATTTCTTCTGCTAGAAACAGGGAATGATTTATTTCTTTTTATCATAAATCACATGTTTTCCTTCAAGGCTTTGCTTTAGAATTTCAACCAGCACTGATGGCAGTAAAAAATCACATGCCCAAGCAAATCTAAACTACCTGGCAGAAATTTCTTCCATTTCTCTCCCTACCTGATCTGATTGATTTCATGATTACTGGAGAATTTGCTGCTGCACGTATTTAGTTTGTCTTATAAACCAGTCCAAGGCAGCTGATGTCACCCATGCAATTTTGTTTCCACATTCAAATTCAAGCTCTCCCTCTGTCAGCATCACCAATATATCTGTGACTTCTTACCAAATAACCATATCACACCGTATGTTACAGAATTGTTTTGGAGTTCAGTTTAGAATTCAGCCCTCAGTCTGGGCATAATTCAGCTAGGAAGAGATAAATTACAGAATCACACAGTGGTTTGGGTTGGGAGGGGCCTTAAAGCTCATCTCATTCCAACTCCCTGCCATGGGCAAGGAATCTTACACTAGACCAGGATGCTCAGAGCTCCATCCAATCTCTCCTCAAACACTTCCAGGGAAGTGATTTTTAAAAAGTCTGTCGAGAGCCATGAGCCAAAAGCCACATCAGTGATTATGAGAAATAGTGGCAGTGAAAAGAAGAGGAAACCTCAGCTCTCGACACAGAGAGAGCCAATCTTTGTCAGTAAGATCTTGTCAAGAAGGTGTCTCCCATCATTAAAAGTCCAAATAATGATAATTCATAATTATTCAAAGTCAAATAAGTCAAAATAACCAAACCAAAAAGACTGAACTCTGAAAAAATAAACATAGCATTCATTTTGTCATCCATTTTGGGGTATTCTTAAGGATTTATGCTTCAAAACTTTCATCTTCAAGCATATGAGAGCATTTTAGAATAAAGTATTTTATATCCTTGCAGAGTAACCTCAGCAGAGCTTCAAAAGCATCACTGCATATGAAAATCACACAAAGTTAAAATTTAGGTAATCTCTATATTGAGAATCACGATTTTGCAAAACATTCCTTACTTCTGTTTTAATTTTTTTTACATTACATGACCATCCTTGTGTGTTACAGCCAGCAGAAATGTTTCCTCGGAAGAAAAATTAAGAGATTTTTCTACCATCTGCATCAGCAAACCACCAGAAAATGATGTTTTCTGGATTATATTCTGCCTCTGAGTTCACTGTATCATCACTGCAATTTTGCAAGTTGCAAGCAAAAGACAGCCAGAAAGGAAATACCTAAGTAAAGCTGATCCAATACTTGTTCAGCTGCAAAAGTATTCAGAAATATCTCTCCTTACTCTTTTCATGTGCTATATTTGGTCAGCACACTGAAGATGACTTGCATTATATTCTCTCCCATTCAGACTCTGTCACACCATTACAGCACTGACAGTTCTTATCTCCATGTTCACTATGGGTATTTTCTGGAACGAAGCAGATTCCCCTGTTTGGAAACACCTGCTTTCACTTCATACCATTATTTTCCTTCTGCCACATCTTAGTAATGAGTTCTTTTAAGAATTGCCTGGAGAATGGGAACAGGTTGGTAATGCAAGTAAAAAAAAAAAACAAAAACAAAAACCAACCAAAAAACAACAAACCAACAACAAAACAAACTCAGAATTGCATCTGTGAAGGAGTTTTTTCCCCAGCTGCCTTCTGCTTTGGGTCTTGATCTCATATCCATGGAAGGCAATGAGGAGACTCCCACTGACTGCATCAGAACCTAAAAGACTTCAGAGGAAGGTATATTGGGAGTATTTTTGGTGATGTTTATGATGCAGAAAAAAATAAGTGCTGGAGCTCGTGACCTTGCAAACCCTGGCCATGGTGAGCAGCAACACCCAGCTCCCCTCAGGGCCTTTTTCTGCCCAAAGTCCCACACACATTAAACATTCATAGCTGGGCTGTTATAGACAATGAGGTTGTGTGCCATCCTCTTGTTTTCTAATATTGTCTGGATTTAAATTTTGTGCAGAACAAAGGAAATAATATTTTAGAAGAGGAACGAAAGCATAATACAGGCACAATTAAAATTTGGTTACAGATAGAATTAAAGTAGATGGAGTAACTTTTCTTGTGAAGAAATACTGTACCTAGGGAGAGTGTTTTGTATAATACTCCACAGCTTAGGATTTGATTTGAAAAGCCTTTTGGACATCCTTAGATCTCAAAATGTGGAGAAAACCAGCAAGGGAATGTGTCTCCTTTTTTTTATATTTAAAGCATTTCCTTCATATAATCCTTGTAAAACCGAGATTTTGGTGAGAAATAGTAAGCGCATACAAATGAAGCAGATTCTCTGAAAGAAGTAAAACCCAAAAAACCCAAGTAAATCAAGATCTGGAAAGAAAATGCAAGCAGCATATATTCCACAGTAGTTTTCCTTAAGCAGTATTTAGTGCTCAGGCATTTTCTACCTCTGATGTAAGAGCAGAAGCAGCAGGTCCCAGCTGGGTACCCCTGTCTCTCTTGAGGGAGCAGCTGAACATTTCAGCAGCACCAAGGAAGGGCCATGTCCATGTGCTGCCTCATTTCGAGCTCACTGGACAGACTTGTACAGCAACCTCTCAGGGAATGGCTGACATCAGTGTTTGTCTCCAAAACTCCCCACTGGGACACTGGGATTGACTTAAAAGGACACTACTGAGCTGTTAGGAGGCACAATCTGCACAGAAGCCATCACTGTCTGTAAGGGGAAGAGGTTGAATGAAATACAGAGAGGACATTCAATTTATAATTTTGTACAAGTACACACACACACAGATGTGAACCTGGGGTTCATCTTTGGGTTTTCCACCAGCTGTTCACTAAAAAAGGCTGCTAAGAAGGGCTTGGGAGGCACTGGAGCCCACAAACAACACATTTTTTTTGTGGCATTTGTCTAAGTTATGAAGACAATATACTAAGTTTCTCACGAAACAAAGAAGCTCAGAGCTCTTCTATTCGTTGTGGTTTTTTGTTTGTTTTGTTTTTTGTTTTTTTTAACACTCTGAGTTTCCATCCCTGACCCTGTAGACCTGAAGCACCTTACAAGCCCTGCTCCCTACTCCTGCCCATGGGCAAGGGAGGCACAGATTAAATACAGCAGAGATTGAGCTAAATGTGCTGTCTGACTCAACAGAACAGTTTCTGGTTCCCCTGTGCCTGAGATCTTGCTTTAAAAGTGATGTTATGCTTTCAGGTGATATTTAATCAGTCACCATCTGTAAGAAAACACCTCAGCTGACTGCTAGGCTTTTTTTTCCTTTTGGTTAGCACTGAAATGTCCTTCTACTGATTGTGGAACAAACTCTTCTCTGATGCTTGCCTGAGTTTCAAATGTCTGGACATGCTGCATGTGTGGTAGGTGAAACTTTTCAACCTACACATTGCAAATACAAGGGACCAGTTTCACCCTTCACCCTGCCCTTACCATTGCTGTCATAGCAACTTGGGCCCATATATTCAAAGTTTAAGTGTGTATGTAAACCTGCTGCCCTCAAAATCATTTCTATGTGCTCCAGTGACTTCACTGCGCAGTTTGGCAGCAAAGGACCACATGGAATTCTTCTTAGTTAAAATTCACAGGAGTTACAGTTTAACACGGAAAGGGACAGACTGGCTGTGTAAGGGAACCATGGGAGCAACCAACCTAGACTGAGGTTTTTATGAACTCTGATTCAGTGATTTAAACTTATTTGGTTTTCTGAGATGGTCTAGAGCTCAATATGCAGTGTATTACTCTGTCTTGGATGACAGGAGGTAACTTCTAAAGATGCATGACCTTGCTTTCTTGCTGTCTTGGAAACATAATAATAACCCTACCACATTGGAAGTAATACTTTTTATTGAAGTTCCCTGCCCCATCTGCAGTTATGACCATGTTATGTGCTATGCCACAGTAATAACAGAAACACATCAACATGAACCTTGCTGGAAATAGCTCTAGCACAGCTTTGAAAGCCATTTTCTTTCAGGTGAATGAAGTGAAGAGAAACTTTTCATCTCCAGGAACATGTGAGCCTTTCTAGTGCACTTCAAAGCTTGGCCAACTGGAAGCAGGAGCTGTAGCAAACTGCTGTGGAGCCTGTTTGGAAGCTGAGTCCAGCACAGGAATTGAAATAAATGAATTTGGCATCTAAAAGGAGGTTTTGTGGAGTCAACGCTTTCTAAGCAAAGGACAGAGAGGGATTTGGCAAGGTTGGTGCATACATTATTGACATTTTAGTGTCACAAAGGGGTAATCCCAGGTCTAACTGTGAGCCAGCTGAACTTGTCATGGTCTTGAAGCCCACCCTTCTCAAGGGTAGGGCTGAAGTGATGCTGAAGTGACAGCCTGTGTGGGCAGGGGAGTGTTAGACACCGTCAGAGAACGCACACATGCAAAATAAACACCTTTTCTGTACTAACCTGTGATTTCTGCATTGCCCACTACCCACCCACCAAAGACAAAGCTTCCGTGTGGATAGTTGTCAGAGAATGAGCATGGGAATGTTGGAAAAAGAAAAAAATTATGCCTGCTTTTGGTTGTTCAAACCAAAACACTTTTTTAAAGGAATCTTTCCTAAATGGAAATACGTGATGGTTGGCATCATTCTCAGAACATTGCCTTGGGACACTGAAATGTACTGAATGCACTGAATGCTCTGCTGATATTTTGGACACAGTGCAGAAGAAATTTCCAAGTGATTTTCCATCTCCCAGGAAAAGAAAAAAAATTGTATTTTCCTATTTGCATTTGGACAACTATTTGTATCTTAAAGCAAGTATCTGCAAAACATTCATGCCTGCAGCATTTTTAAAATTAATAGCAGAGCAGGAAATAATACTGACAGTCTAGCAGAATTTTTTCTGTTGGATTTGGTAAGAACGGGATACTCTATGTAAAGAAAGTCTTGTTTCCTTATTTGTGTAGGGATCAGAACCGTTGTCTTTAGCTTTCTTTTCTCCTGACAATTTGTTCCTGTAATCTCCTTATGTTCTTACATCAAAACCTTTGGCTAAATTGAGAGGTAGCTTAACTGACAATTTCAGCTACACATTAGTAAACATAAGAGGAAGCAATGGAACAAGTCACCCCACAAAGAGAGAAAAACAGTGAACAGGAATCTGTGCTGCCTCACCTACTTTTTATTCCTTAAAAAAAAAAAAGAAAAAGAAAAAGAAAATGTTTCCTACAATATCTTTCTTCCTCCATTTGCAAGTTACATCTGCTCACACAAAATTCATGATATGCAAAATAGTTTGCACCATGGTTAGGTCTGTTCTAAGGAGATAATGATGGATATTTATCAGTGGCAAGAGCAGGAGCTGCGTGTCTGGAGGACGCCAAGAGCCTGAGCACATGCAGGGGAGTGAAGCAGCAAGATTTGAGATGGGCCCAATGACCTTGTCTGGGGGCACACAGAGCTCCTCAAAATGGTTCAGCATCAGCTGAAAGCATCCTCTCCAAGAGCAAGGTGTGTGGTGTTAAGAACCTTAACTCAGAAATCACACAGCAGGAAATTCCAGGTCACCCCTCTCAGGAATGGGGGGAGAAGAGGAGAGGAGCTGTGGGAACCTCTCAAAGAGAATTGCCATCACTGTTTCTCTGAGAAATGACCATAACCAACACACCAGATACAGTACTTCAGATCTGTTTTCTGCAAGATCTGTAGATCTTGTAGAAAGATCTCTGCCTCACCCAGAGCTAGAGCAGCACCACCAAGGTGCTCAGTTCTTCAGGGAGGAAGAGGCTTGTGGAAGGAATAATTCTAAAGCACCAAACTACAGCCCCAGCTCCTTGGCTAGGATATTTTCCTTGCTTTTCCCCCTCTTCCCCACACAATCCCTCAAAGTGTCTCCCCCACTGACTGTCTGGGAAATGTGATAAGTTTGATCAGGAAGAGAAAAATTTCTCCCCCAGCTCTGTTAAATTCTGTGGGTGTCCTGAGAGAAGATGATCTTTGGACAGCAGCAGAATATATGATTGCAAGCAGACAGTAATTTTATTACACAACTGCCCAATAGCACTTCTCTGAAATATTTTGAAGTTCTATGGCATAGAGAAAGTCAGCATTTTTTAAAGCAGTTTAAACCATAAAACAGAGAGGTAACCAGCAGGGGAAAATAGGAATAGCTCTTCCTTCAGAATTTTTGAGTGATTAGACTAATTTTCAACCTTTCCTGTATATGATCTATTATTTAATCTCCCATCTTACTTTATAGCAGCAAACAACAGTCTAAACCTCTAAATTCTAAACCTCTATTCTAAACCTCTGTTTTTCCTCCATTATTAAAGCATTACTCTCTAAAAGAATGGATTTTTTCAAAATGCTACTGTAAGAGAGAGGAGAAAGCAGGAGCAGCTTCAAGAAAGGTTCAGATTGGCTGTGCCAGTCCTGCTGCTGTGCCATGTCACTGCTGCTGTCAAGAATATTCCTCACCTTGAAAGCCAAATCAAAGGGAATTTTAAAATAAGGAATAAAATTAGAAGATCAAACATGTAGAGGTGAGGAAAGTGGGATCTGGTCCAGTACTTACAATATTCTCTCCTAATTTGTGTTATCATGAAATAAAAATCAGGAAATGTTCTAACTGCAATTTATGTCAGAGTAAAAAGGAGAGGAACAATCAAGTTTCAACAATATTTTACTTTTATCACATAACATGGGCTAACTACTGCACTTTTTTCCCCCACTTGATCTCTTTGTAAGGTTATCTTAAAGTTTCCTCCTGCTTTATTTAAAGAACTGAATACAAAGGATGAATTCTATTTCTAAACAGATTTGCTCAGCAAAATTTTCTGATTTCTTACAGTTTCTTCCCATTGTATTAGCACTTCCTTTTTTTTTCCCCCCACACAGTTCTTGCTAATATAAACCTTCATTAACATGTTGCTTATTGGGCCCATGAACAAATTAACATGCAGGGTGTTAAATAACTACTAAAGGTCTTGTAAAAATACATTTAGCAGGCAAGAATGTGTTTGAATGAATAATAATCACATCAAAGTAGCAAAGATGATTCTATATACCTCCTTCTTTTTGATATATTTCTAGATCTCTGTAACTTTCTGAGAAGCTGTGCTTTAAACACTGGTGTGAGTACAGAGCAGAAAACCTGAAGTCATTTACTTTCAATCCTTCTCAAAAACACTCTGCATTTGCTTGTGCAGCAGAACGATTCCAGGGACACTGAAAGGGTGCTGTGAAAATCACTGCTCCGTAAAGTCCTTGCTGGCTGCTGTTGAGAAAAGGAATTTGTGAAGGAATAAAAGCACTTTTTCACCAGGTTACAAAAAAGGAGAAGGAAGAAATAGTTTCCAGTTGCTGGAACTAAAAAAGGCGAGGAAGTGCAAGTGCATGCAAAGAGGGAAAACCACAATTCTCCTTTGCAAAAAGGGAGGAATGATGTGTAAAAGGCATTGAAGAAAATACTTCTACCCCAGCCACAGGGAAGATTTGTGTATAATCAACTTCTGTTTGCTGCAGAGCAGTTGCCGACGTATTTTCATGCAAGCTGATGTTGTTTTCCCTGCTTGAGTGGCATAGCAATAATAAATACATTTATTATTCATTAAATGCCTTCAAAATATTTTAATATGCCTCAGCATTTCCAAGGTGTTGTTCAAATCACAGCAGTAAAACACCCTGCTCACATAATTTGCTGCCTTAACAACTGAATACTAGAGTTTGTAGCTTAAAGTTTCTGAGTGCACATTTCCAGACAGAGTGGAGAATCACGCTAGGTATCTGGAGTCAAACCCTTAAAAAGAAGCTTTTCACTTAAAAATCACACCCACCCCACCCATCCATCCATCCCCCCTCAAAAAAAAAAGCTGGCATTATACACAGCTCAGTTCTCCCATACTTTAAAACAAGATTCATAAAATTCAGCAAGTTCAGAGGTTGTCAAATGAGGAAAAGGATGATTTTAAGGTAAAGGCAGACCAATAGATAGATGCTGTACGTGCATGTATTGTTTTGTGTGATTTGGTTTCATTGTTTTCTATACACAAAAAACCCAAAACAAAACAAAATCAAAAAAAACTTCCTCCTCTAAAAAAAAAGAAAAAAAAAAGAAACAAGCAAACAAAAAACAAACAAACAAACAAAAACCAGGAAAGGAACAAAGAATCAAGATTTAATCTTATGCTTTTCTTTGCTTGCTGTTTGGAAATAAGTCTTCACGTTGCTGACTTCACTGGCCACAGGGTCCCAGCCTAGATTTGCATGATGGAGAGCCCTGCACAGCATTTCCTGAGTGCCACTGCATGCCAAAGCAGATGGAAGGTGATTTATGGTCTTCCTTGTTTATGGGAATAAAGGAGGAGAGAATTATGCCTAGATCACTGTGTCCCAAGTAATTCCTTAAGGTTATCAAGTTTGCAGAGCTCTGTCTTATGTTAAGTTTATGCCAGAAACAAAAAAAAATAAATCAAAATAAGAGGAAGTAAACCACTGAAGCAGGATGCAAAGCACACAGTGCTTATTTATCTACAGCTGAACCACATCAACCAGGGAGAAGTTTTATTCCCAGTCACCGCTCAGAGCTTCCAGTGAAACTCCCAGATTATATTATTGTCACCAAGTCCAGCATTTGGTGAACTTTATCTACAGTTAGAGTCTGGCAATGTGTAGGCAGCAAGCAAATGAATCTGAAAGATAAATAGTTTTTCTGCTTAAAAGATTAGCACTTGAAACATCTAACTGCAGTTACCAATGTTGCATCTCGTGAAATACAAAGAGAGAAATCATTCAGAGACCTAAGAGCAGCCTGTGATACAAATGAGCAATAACATGAGATACTCAGCCCTTTCAGCCCTGGAGGTGGCTGCTGCCATTCTTGGAAAGGGTTCAGAGACACTGGAGACCTGATCCTAACATGATTGAAACCAAGATGCAAAATAAGGCCAAAAATGAGTGTGTGCTGGTGTAATTTACTGCATGTCTCCCAAATAAGAATATGGAACTCCAGGCATCCAGAGGATGTTTCCCAGAGGTCTGGCCTGTGCTGTCTTCTGAGTTCTGACAGTGACAGAACTGCCATTCATGAACTTCAGAACATCCCAGGAGCCAAGGCTGGTTTTGTCATTTGCTGACATCACTGCAGTTTGAAACTTAAAATGGAGCTTGTTACAACCCTGGCCAAAGACTTACCACAGGGAGTTCTCTTTTTGCTACAAGAACTCTTGCTTTCATATAAATAAAGTCAGGCATTGACAAATTTGCTGTTGCTTAAGGCAAACGCTGCTGCAGGGGTTATGTGAGGCTGTGGTCTCAGTCAATGTGGTATAGGATTTACCATTCAGTTCCAAAATGAAAAAGTGCAATTAAATGCTCTTGAAAATGTCCTGTGCTAGGAAGAAAAGCCTTCCAAAATAGATTTCTTGGTCCAAGTCCATGGTTCTTTAATGTTTCTGTAAGCAGTAATGGTTTTGTCCTGCAAGACAAATACCCATTGATTTGAGTTTCTAATGACTGCTAGGTCAGGCTTCCTATATATTTGTTTAATTAATTTCTCTGACCTTCCTTCCTTTTAATACTTGGGATGACAAATTTCCATTTTAGCAGCTGTGTGGATGTGAGTCTGAAGCACCCATGATGTCAAAGGCTTTGTATTCATTTACTAACCAAGTTATTTTGAGCCTTTTTTAAAATAATATGCACAGTCAGCACAGATTTATGTTTTGGGTTTTTTTTCAGCTCAATCTCCTATCACTTATCACATGGATTAAAATTAATTCATACACATTAACCTACAGGAAAAAGATGGTTACTGTTTCTTGAGATAGGAGGAAACCACCTCAATTCCAGGGAGAATTCCAGATAAATGCATTAAATTTTAAAGTTGAAAAGTTCCTTCCTACTTTAATTAGCAACTCTTCAATTTTCTGCCTCAATATTCAAGAATAAAGGTGGAGGCTGGGAGAAGTGCCATGTGCAGCACAGGGACTGCAGTGTGCAGACAATTCCAGGTGCCATCCAGCAAACCAAGCACATGTTTTAAATCTGACAGTATTAGTTGGACTTAGGTTAAAAGTCAAAGGCAAAGGAATAAATTGGTTCTTGAATCCTTCCTAGAAACCCCTGTTCCCATTCAAGTCTTATCTCAGTTGGTTTGAGCAGGGTGTTGATAACACCAAGGCTGTGGGCTCAATCCCCATATGCACCAGGATATTTACTCAAGAGCTTGTCTCAATAACCCTCATGTGCCCCTTCCAGCTCAGAACATTCTGCCAAGCTGTGAAGTGTTAAGCAAGTCTACAAGAAATTAAGAAGCTAAATGCAATTATTTATCTTGTCCTCACTGCTTTATTCTCAGGTCTACCCTTAGTATATGTTTAAACCCAAGGATGTGTTTAAATCCTTGCATGAAAACTGCATCCACATAAGTGATCTAAAATTATAAAGTATCAGCTCGGCTCTTGTATATTTGCAAATCAAATTTATTGTGACAACAGGTTAACATAAGACACAGATGAGACACAGAGCCTAGAGCAAGATGTGTTGTGTGATTTAAAGCTCTGCAGTTAAAGGCAAGGCCCAGAGATGCTGCCTTCAAATGTGGATGTTCAGGTTCTGCCAGGACTCTGCTGCCTGCCAGAGAGCTGGAGCAATTGCCATGCTACTCCTTGGAAAATATTTATTAAGTCAGTGATTTATTTAGTCTATTTAAAGAAGGTGGAATAAAACACTGGGCTGGCCATAATGATTATGCTGTTGTTATTTCTTTTTTAATTAATATTGAGCAACCTGTACTGCAGCCAACTTCAAAACGCTTTGGAATTGCACTCCTCATTCTCTGGCTGGAGAACAAAAGCCTTGGTAGGATAAATTCTGTTTTCATTCTAGGACCCTACAGAAAATTACTTTTCCTAGTACCTTCCTTGCCCAGAGAAAAGAGGTTCTTGATTTTCCTACCTCATCTTACAGGGAAAATACTCACCTTTTTCCCCCATCTCTGAGATATGAAATATAAGACTCAGAAACAGATTCAGTCCCAGGTCTGAAGTTCCCACAGAGGACAAGCTCAGTTCCTGTCTCACCATGCTTCTTTAAGTCAATGCAATATTTACCGGGATAGAGCCAGGCATGGTCCCCCTCACCCCGCTGGCCCGGGATAAATGAATTTTTCCGCCTGTCCATCCCAAAGCCTCCATCACTCTCCTCTCCCTGCAGTTTGTCAGTGTGGCTGATCCTGTGCTCACTCCCAGGCCTGCTCTGGGTTATTGAGGGGGAAGTTTATTAACACATTCAAATTGAAACACCTCAGAGTTTTGTATCAGAGATTTTCCATTGGGGTAGAGGGAAAGAAATCAAGAAAAGAACAAAAAAGAACAAAAGCTCAGCACAATGCCCCCAGCTCAGCAAGTCTGACCACCAAGCTCTGCTGATTTGTAGAAACCACTGGGAAAGACCCTTTCAGCTTGCATGGGAGACACCAGGGTTTTGGTGCTGATATATTGCCCCTCTATAGAGGTCAGTGGGACAGAGGCAGGTGATTCAGTACCAAGTGATCCTCTCTGAACTGTGGAAAACTCTCTGACCCAGAGGAGAGACACGTAGCTAACTACAAACTCATCCTG
>VYXD01016790.1:0-75043 GCA_013397195.1 Hylia prasina
TGGTCACAAAATGGACAACCAGTTATGACGTGTTACACTTTTATAAGTGTACAATTACAACTTCAGGTTGTGAGGTCCCATCCTTCTTGTTCCCCCCTTCAGTCCAGTGTTGTTTGTGCTTCTGGGCCTGAAAGTTTTCCTTGGTCTTCAGCGGGAAAGGATTTGTTTTGTCTGCCTACCCTGTGAAGAGCTGACTAACACTTAGTGTGAGGCTCAGAACTGCACCCCTGGGCAGCGCAGAGTCTGAACAACACGAACGCTAAAACTTCAGGCATCACGAGCCTGCAGTCCCTCACCGGAGAGCCTGCAGGCAGCTCTGCAGGTCACCTGGGGCAGCGGCAGCAGCACTAATGCCCTTTGTTCCCCCGGTGAATTCCATTTCCCTCCCCTTTGTGCCGTGCCTTGTCAGCGTCGCGCTACCCCGGGGCGGGAGGCTGGGACAATGCCCTTCAGGGGAGGCTGGCAAATCGCAATCCTTCACTTGTGAATGGGAACAGCGCCGGGGATGGGCTGGGGCGATGCACCTGGTGTCGGTAATTACGGGCTTGAAACGGGGGCAAAGGGCTGAAGGCAGGCAGGTGGTTGTTGTGGATGGCAAAGGAAGGGTTTTCCGGCGGGAAGAACCAATGGGCTGCTCAGGAGTCTGCTGGTGATGGAATGATTAATCTTTTCTCTTTTCCTCCTCATTCCTTCCTTGACTTCCAGGGTGTTTTGTCATCCTCTGCTGCCTCCCTGTTTTGTTTGCATTCCCAGAGCAACAACTGGAGGTAGGGACCCCCACAACGGCTTATTCCAGCCACGATTGTATTTCAAGCAACCTGTGCCTTGGTTTTCACCAAGACCCCTTTGATCTGCAAACTGACTGAATGAAGCAGGAATTTGCTTTGCCAGCCACCCAGGATGGATTTCTTGGCCCTGCAGCAGCTGTGTGGCACTGAACTAATGCTGTGAGTGATGGTGGTGATCCTCTGCTTACCAGAGATGTGCAGTGCTGCTGAGCTTACCACGGTCAAAGCTCTCTTGTGGCAATTATTTGTACTTTCTGCCACTGCAGGAATCAAACGAGTTCATGTGGGCGAAATACCAAATAGATAAACATCTTTAACTGGGGGAGTAACACTGTGCTGTTCCTGTTGAGAAGGAAAGGAGGGTGGGATTTCTAGGGGTCTCTGCATGAACACTGGGGCTTAGAAATGTGTGTGCAGACAGATGTTCATCCAAGTTTAGTCTCTCATCCCCCCACAGGTGGGAAGAATCATGGAATCAGGGAATGGTTTGGGTTGGAAGGAACCTTGAAGATGCACTGGCACAGGTTGCCAGGGAAGCTGTGGCTGCCCCATCCCTGGGAGTGTTCCAGGCCAGGCTGGGTGGGGCCTGGTTTAGTGGAAGGTGTCCCTGTCTATGGCAAGGGAGTTGGAACAAGATAATGGAATCATCCACAGCTTCTCTGGGCAAACTGTACTAGGGGCTCACCACCCTCACAGGGAAGAATTTTTTCCTAAAATCCCATCTAACCCTGTCCTCTGCCAGTTTGAAGCCATTCCCTGTGTCCTGCCACTCCATGCCTTTGTAAGCAGACCCTCTCCAGCTCTCCTGGAGCCCATTTAGGCACTGGAAGGGGCTTTAAGGTCTCCCTGGAAACTTTTTGCTTCTCCAGGCTGAACAGCCCCAGCTCTCGCAGCCTGTCTCCTTAGCAGAGGGGCTCCAGCCCTTGGATCACCTTTGTGGCCTCCCTGGGCAATGATGTCCCTGTCCTCACCATTCTCCAGTCCTGGGACTTGTGCTGCAGTGAGAGACCCCTCTTCTTCCCAAATGTTGTTTTCAATCATACCAAATCAATAATATATGTGCTGAAACACAAGGTATTGATCCTTGGGCAACAATCCTGCTTCTCCAGAAGAGACCATGAAGAGCTGTTAGTTCACTTCCATGCTACTTCCAGACATGATGAACCAGGGAAAGACACCCTGAGGTCAAACACACAAAGGCTCAGTTGATTTCCCAGAGCTGGAATAGTGTAAGGGCTGGTAAACAATCTCCCTGCTTGGATCTCAGGGAAATCTGTGTGCTGCTGGCTTTTCAAGGTGAATTTTTTGACCCTGAAATTAACATGGTAGAAAAGGCACTGTGGAGATAAGACTAATGATGGGAGGTAACTCAGCCCTTTAGGAGAGATTATTTATAACTCCTTAAGCCAGACAAAGGTAAACTCTGAAGCAAACAGAGTTTAATTTTTATGTTGTCTCCTTCTCTTCATGTGCCTTATTTTCCAAATTTTATTTATTTATTTGTTTGTTTGTTTGTTTGTTTGTTTTGATTTATAAACCACCAGAATAACAATAGTCAGGGTACATTTTACCACTGTGTGTATTTTTTTTTATCCTCCTCTTTATCTCTTATAGTTCTTCCTTCTCCCTTCCCCCTTCCCCTCTCCCCCAGTAATCACCATAACTCGAGGGGAAAGAGTCAGGATTCTGGCAAAACCTGATTCTGACTGAACAAGTGAAATCCTGCCCCCGCTGACACCACGGGCACATTCAATTTGCTCTTGCTGAGGCCAGAGTTTCAACTCTCATTTTTGTTGATCATTTTGCAGGGGGCATCAGGGAAGAAAAGAGGGAAAGAAGAAATCGATTAACAGGGAGCCCTTGCCCCAGAGCAGGTGTAAGAGCATACACAGGCTGAGGATTGGAGTTAAACACTCAGGAGAGCAGCTGAGCATGAGCCACCCCTGGATGCTTTTGTCATCGTGACACATCCACCTCTAAAAAAATGCTTAAAAAAACCAAAAAGCAAAATAAAAGCGGTTTCAAAGGCAAAATAAACCCCCTTTAAAAACATTTCGTTGCCTTCCACGTTTTAAAAAGTCTGGGAGGGCAGAGGGGCTGCGGGAAACCTGGCCATTTCCCCTGTCTGGCGTTATTTAGCTCTTGTCATGCTCTGTTTCTTCTCGTGGCCATTAGGAGCGACTAATGCGGCCCCACAGCGCCGGGCAGGGCTCTGCCTGGGGCTGGGGATCTCATGTCAGGAGGGTACGATCCAATTCACATTCAGATGGGTACATTAAATCTCTTTACTCCGCGCCTTGTCAGGAGGAGCCGATCTCACTGCACGGAGAACGCCCCAGCCCATAAACAGCAGTTTTATGTGCTCGTTGATACAGAATGGATTGTCACCAAACCTTTCAGGCATTGTTGTCAAGGTCAATAATACTGATCTGTTTTAGCACAACAGGGGGGTAAGAAGGGGAATTTCTGTCAAGATATGACCTTTAAAAGACCTCGTCTTCGGAGAATCAACATTTTTTTAAAAAAAAAGTGGGAAGGATGTTATTTTGGTCTTATTTGGGTTTATCTGGGCTGGAGTAATTATCCATTTTAGCAAGAGAACAGCTTGAGAAATTGCACGATCCATCCAATGAGGCAACCAGGGCACTAATTTGGTGAGTTAACCTAAGGATGTTTAAACTTCATTTTTCCAGTGGTCATTTTTAGCGACATTCTCATAAAATCGTGGAGTAATTAAGGTTGGAAAAGACCCTTAAAATTATTGAGTCCAGCTGTTAACACAGCACCACCGTGTTCACCACAAAACCATCTCCCCAAGTGCCACATCCACACATTTTTTGACCCCCTCCAGGGATGGTGATCCTACCACTGTCCTGAGAAACCTGTTCCAATGCCCAACTTCCTTTTCAGTCATGAATTTTTTCCTAATATGTATTTCAAACCTCCCCTGGTTCAAGCTGAGGCCTCTTCCTTCCCTTCTGCCCCAGGTTACCCTGCACTTCAGTTCTGCAGGTTTTAAACCAACCAGCTGTTCTTACTTCAGTTCTGCAGGTTTTAAACCAACCAGCTGTTCTTACTTCAGTTCTGCAGGTTTTAAACCAACCAGCTGTTCTTCACAGCGAGGGTTGTGCCCGCCCTGCACAGCCCCTGGGTCTCAGGTGGTGACATGAAGCATTTCTTGGGGTCACACACGTGGACAAAGCCTTCAGCCACAGAGGAGGTAAAGCAGAGGCAAAACCAGGAGTTGGACTTTGATGGTCCTTGTGGGTCCCCTCCAGTTCAGGGCACTCTGGTTCTGTGACTCTGTGAGATGTGGATCAGAACACAACTTCACATCCTTTCTTTAGGCACACACTTTCATCACTGCTTTTCCTGTCTTTATCAGAATTATAAGTGGGGATGTGTTACATGTCTTAAATCACTTGGCAGTGAATCATTGGTTAACTCACACATCCAGCACCTACAAACCTTACCAGCAAAAAGATCTGATATGCAAAGTTACCAGGCTGGTTACCCTTACCTGAGGAGAGCTGTAGGTAAGAGGAAAGCAAGTGTGTAGAACAAGCAGATTTTCCAGCCAGCATAAATAAGTCATTGCCTACTTTGCTCCGGGGAGCTAATTTTTCATGTGCCACCAACACTGGCTTTTTCGCTTGACTTGTTCTGTATTGTGGCATATGCAGCAAGCCCTTCTCCCTTCCTCTGTGTTACATTTATTTTAGGCCAGTATAAATACATCTCTGGAAATCTGGAGAGAGTCTAAAGGTGCTTTGTGCATGGTCTGAAAAGGCTGAGTTTGTGTGGTGTGCTCAGAGCTGCCGTCCTGCAGCCTGCAAGCAGAAATCCCACCTGATCTGGGATTTAGTGTTTGGTTCAACAGCAGCCCACCCCATTTGCCTTGGCTGCTCTCTTCCAGTCTCATCCTCAGCAGCAGCAGTGGCAAACACAGGTCTCATGTCCCTAGGGACCAGACAGAGGATTAAAGCAACTATTCCCAGAAGTTCAATTTTAAGAAGTTTCCCAGAGAGGTAGCCCATGACATTTTTAATTGACTTTAAATGTGAGCAGTGCTGGGGCTTCAGAAGTGCTGACAGAATCCATCCAGTAGGCAATGGAAGTTCCTTTCACCATCCCAGTGCAGTTACTGGGAGCAGCTATATCTGTACACAAACTGAGAGAGTTTTTTCTGAGCAGTTCCCCTCATTCTGGCTGTGCCAAGGCCTCCATCCAATATCAGATGGGGGATGACTGAGCATGGAACTCCCTCAGAGTGTGAAAGTTTAACTGTGCAAAAAGGGAGTTTCAGTCATTATTTTATGTGGAAGTTATCAATTTCCTGCCAGCTGTAGCGGACATAAGGGATGGCAACTATTTGATTCCTGCTCAGATGACAGGACCTTTGGGCGACTAAAGCCAGTGAGGACCTTCCCTGTTCTATGAGGAGCAAAGTCCTACTTTGACAGAGTTCTCTGGAGTGAAGAATTCTCTCCCCTTCCCCATCTCATGGTATAATTGGGATATACTGAGTATGTAGGGCTCTGTCTATTGAGAAATTTGTCTTTTTGCACAGTTAGGCAGTACTGAATGTTTCCAGCAAGAAACTGGCTTGGAAATTCCTGTGCCACTCCTGAATCTGAGGCTGAAATGAATTTCCATTTCAAGTCCTTTGCTCTTGGTCACTTAAACATCTCCTGGAAAAGCTGGACTCAGACTCATTGCTACTGACGCTTTTCAGCTCTTCACCTTGGCCTTCTCCCAGCAACAAAATCCCTGATCCAGGATTGTCCCATGCAAGGCTCAGTTCTGGGCTGTCCTGTGAAATTCCTCTGTCTTACCTTTTGGAGCAGGGCAATGACAGAATTCAATTGGAAAGTATTTCTTGGGTCACTGAGCTAAACTTTCCACCATGGGGACCTAAGCCCTGTAATCCCTTTGACTGACAAAGGCACACACAAGGAGTGCAATGGCTTTTAGTCTCCTTGGATTATCTCCTGGAGTATAAATGCACAGACATACACGTGGATGACTCAGTCAGAGCAGTGAGTAAGCACAAGATAGCAACATTTCCATAGCTTGGGGAAGTCCAGACTGTGTGTGCTGTTTGGTGTCAGCTGAGATGAAAAATGGTGGGTTTAGCTAAAATACATCTGCATGAGAACATGGCTTTTCATCAAGCAGGCAAACACACGCAGTGCTGCCTGAGAGAAATATTCCATCAACCCCATGCATTATACTTTTAAAAGAGGGACCATATGTACAATTATATGATAAAGTTTAACAGAATCTGTGAGCTCTGCCAGTGTCCTGAACCATGAAAGCTGCAGATATTTATAAATGTCAGTGAGATCTCCACTGAAACCGTCACATTGGTATTTACTTTGGGACTTCATTACTATTTATTAATGTATAAGATCATAGATTTGAAAGTATAAATAGATGGAGGAATTTTCTGTGGACAGCAAAAGCATGATTTGGAATATATGCATCTGGGAGGCAAGTGGAATATCTGATGCATAGGAAACATTAAACAACGGCTTTTTCTTGGAAATCTTTTTATATGCTCTAGTTCAGTTTATATTTCCACCATCACAAGCAAGGCCCAAGCACAGGCAAGGAGGAATTACATAACTTCTGTTTATATTTCCCTTATTTTAGTTGATGCATTTAGAACATCTTGATCAATTAATCATGACTCATGGTCCAATTCACAAAAGTTTGTCATCCAGTTTGTATTCCTGTGTTTACAGAACCTAAAACACGATGCACTTAAACTTGGGACACTCTGCAACTCCTCTCTATGTTGAACTAACCTGTGCCCTAAAACACCTTCTCACAGAGGGCTATGAACCAGGAATTCAGAGGCAAGAAAGGAATTACCTTAGGTTTATGCAAAATGAAAGATTTGCCTTTTCAGGGAAGCTGCTTCCTGTCTGCTGTCTCCTTCCTGCCCCATACATACTAAAAATCCCAGGGTGATGGTCGTGTCACTGAGAGAATTACACTTCAGATCTAGTCATGCTTGAATGCATCTGGGTGTATTGTTGGGGTTTTTGAACAATTTTTTTTTTAACAAATCTTCTGCAACTTTTTTTTAAATCAAAAGAAAAATTCCAGTAGCATTGATCTCAGATCCAAAATTATCCTTGCCTTTTTTTCCTCTGCAACTCGTTACCCACATGTTTCTAAAGGGATGTACTCTTACTCTCCTGGAATTTCTACCTTAGCCACTGCTGTGTATCCGTCCTTCTGATGATCTGTCCCCAGAAGTAAATAAGGTTCAGCTTCAGAAAGTGCAAAAGAACTTGTCATTTTTCTCTCCAGGTTTCCAGCTGCTTTAGCTCCTTCAGATTATCTCCCTGACCTCACTGTCAATTCTCATGAATTCTCCAGGGCCCCAGGAGCAGCAGCAGAGGCAGCCTGTGACATAGCAGTGCTTGCCCCCACGCCAGCCCCTGCCTGCCTTCCCATCCCACCATTCCCATTGCAGAGGGCTCCTGGAGAAGGCTGGGAGAAGCTGGGCACTGCCCCACCGTGGGCTCTGGGAGTGGTTGTCCTTTTCAGCTCCACATCCCACGGCGTGGCATCCTGTGATGGATGGTGTTGGCTCGTAACCATCTGCACCCCTCCAAAGGGGCAGAAAAACTGCACAGAGCTCCTCTTAGCTTGCCACAGTCTGCAGGTTGCAGCATCAACACTGATCTTCTCAAGACAAGAGACAAATCTTATCATTTGTAGAGACAACACTCAGTCATTAAATTAGAATCACACACTCAAAAGGTTTGGGTTGGAAAGGACTTTGAAGATCATCCTGTTCCACCCCCTGCCTTGGGCAGGGACACCTTCCACTATCCCAGGTTGCTCCAAGTCCCATCCAACCTGGCCTTGAGTGCTCCCAGGAATGGAGCAGCCACAATTTCTGTGGACAGCCTGGTGGAAGGTGTCCCTGCCCTCGACAGGGGTTGGAACTACATGGTCTTTAAGATGCTTTTTCTGAGCCAAACCCTTCTGTCACAGTGTGACACCCAGCTCTGAGCATGAGAGCTCAGCAGCATCCCCAGGTAAAAGAGGGAGAAATATTTAGCTTCAAAATGTCTTGGCCATGATGAATAAACAAATGTCTAGTGAGTAAATAAATAATCACTGGTTCAAATATTTCAGAAAGTTGTGAATCATATTCATGCAATTAAGCTGTTCATAAAAGCCATTTTGCCATAAGTAATATTGAACATTTTGATTTCTATGAGAATTTTTCATTTTAGGATTCCTTCATTTTAAGGAAACTTGCATCAGGGAACTTAGAAGAAAACAAAGGCTTCCCATTTTAAGTTAAACACAAGATTAAATTAAAACTATAAATTACATTTGCAGCTTAAAGAAATTGTGACTTTTAATAAATGCAGGCTGCAGTCTGAGTGGATGGAAGGGATGGGGAGAGGATCAGGCCCTAATTCTCCTCTGGTCCAAGACCAGCAGGGCAGGGGCTGAGCAGGAGTAGCTCCATCAGCTTCCCACAGGACAGACACCTACAGCCCCTGGCCCATTGGTGATGAGGTCAGCCATGATTTAAAAAAGTGAAGGTGGTGGAGGGAGGTATTTGGGACAGGGCTGGTGCAGCAGCAGAAGAATGGATGCTCTCATCCATCTGGATGTGGAAGGAGAGGCTGGATTGCAAAGGATGCTTGAAGAACAAAGCACTGCAGAGGTCGGGGGAGCAGCAGGGTGTGTACATTCAATGTGGACATTCAGTGTGTACATTCAGTGTGTACATTCAGTGTGTACATTCAATGTGGACATTCAGTGTGGACATTCAGTGTGTACATTCAGTGTGTACATTCAGTGTGTACATTATCATCACATCCATCCCAGGCTGCTGTTCTGACTCAGCTGGAACACAAGTGCTCTCCAGGGCCTGTGTGTAACATAGGTTATGGTGCTCTACAGCTGTTAGCATGTACAGTTATTAATATTAGCTCTTTTTTTCCCATTATAAATGGGTAATAAAGCGTGTTTATTGCTCTAACAACTACAAACACAAGTGTTAGCTCTTCCTACAAGTGACAGGTGACCTGGTGCTGACCTTGGGCTTGGGACAAGCATTTCACTGCAAAAGATGCATCCAAGAGGTGAACGATGGGAACACTGCTGCAAAGCCTGTTCTGAGCTGTCAGGTTTCCACCAAGGGACAAAGTTTCTGTGCACCCTTTTTAAATTTTCAAGAATAAAATAAATGGAAAAATACTGTAATGTGGGCATGTTGGCTTGTCTCAGATTGTATTGAGTGCAAATATCTCAAATACAGAGTTGTAAATAGGGTCATGGCACACAGCAAGGAGACTGTGGAGTGTTTAACATGCTACTTTATTTAAATCAGCAAGTCCCATTAGAGTACATTACCATAATGTCTTCTGTCAGACCTTTCCCTCCTTGCCTTGGCTCAGACACTCAGCTGCTGTTGGCAGGAGGTATTAAGGACTCTCTCTCAGTTAAAGGTACCATCAGCATCAATTATTTCCATTTCAGCTATGCTGGGGTGGGACTCAGCCACTGCTCACTGCAGTTCAGGCCCTGGTAGCTCTGAAACCCAGACCAGAAAAGCTGAAACACCTATCAGTCAACTCTTCCAGCTGTTGCCACGGCACTCTTGAACTGTAAAAGATCATTTTGATTTTGCCTGTAGGTGTTGTGTTCAACCACAGGCAGAGGAAATGCATCACCTGTCAAAGACGCTTTTGTGGCAGATTATAATCAAGGGCTTTGACATGGGGTGAGAACCAGGAGGCAAAATGGAGAAAGATCAAATATGACCTTCACCTGTACTGAATTTATCTGTTTCCAACCAAATGAAGATGGGTTTTGCTTTAGTGATTAATGTTTGGGGGCATTTTAATATTTTTTTTTCATGAATAAACTGGAAGCATCTTTAAAAGCCTGAATTTTGGGAGGAGTGGTTATAGAAAGCCACATCCTTGTGTTGTCCTATCAGCTCAGAAAGTTCCAACTGCTACAGAGAATCTTTTATCAGAAGGGTATTACAACAAATATAAGTACCTCCAAACATGCAAACCTAAAGCAAAAATCATCCCAGGTTTTCCCCAGCTTTGAACAAATTACATGATTGTGGTTGCTTAAGTAATTTATTCTCAAAATAAAATTCTGATGCTTCTAATGCTTCTATTTGAAGTGGTTTCAATAGTATCTTTCACTGTCAAGCTGATATCACTGAATGAGGCAGAAAAGCATTATTTATGCATAAAAATAATGAAAAGTAGCACCAAATTTGCATCAGTTTCCAATAATCTCAGACATTCTCAGCCATCAAGGTGCTGCCCCTTCCCAAGTGTGTGCTACCATAGCCACAAACTGGAAGATCAGGTGTAGACAAATTGAGTGGAAATCAGTGGAAATCAGTGGAAATATTGCACAGCTCTGTAGCAGGTGTGAGCAGATTGATTTATCCCATGCATCTTTGAAATTGCAGATCCTACAGTCACCTTTCTAACTCATGCTCCCTAGCTATTTGGTACATACAGTATGCTATTAATTAAACAGCAAGGATTTAAAAGGTGGACCTGTTGGAGCAAATCCAGAGGAGGCCGTGAAGATTTGCAGAGGGCTGGAGCTCCTCTGCTCTGTAGACAGGCTGAGAGAGCTGGGGGTGTTCAGCCTGGGGAAGAAAAGGCTCTGGGAAGACCTTAAAGCCCCTTCCAGTGCCTAAAGGGGCTCCAGGAGAGCTGGAGGACCTTTGGACAAGGGCCTGGAGTGGCAGGACAAGGGGGAATAGCTTCAAACTGATAGAGGGCAGAGTTAGATTAGATTTTAGGAAGAAATTCTTCCCTGTGAGGGTGCTGAGGCCCTGGCACAGGGTGCCCAGAGAAGTTGTGGCTGCTCCATCCCTGGAAGAGTTCAAGGCCACATTGGATGAGATTTGGAGAAACCTGGGATAGTGGAAGGTGTCCCTGCCCATGGCAGGGAGTGGAACTGGATGATGTTTAATGTTTCTTCCAACCTAAACCATTCTGTGATTCTCTGAGTCTATGAAAAAGCCACATTTTTCAGAAGCTGAGATCAGAGTAGGAGAACTTTAAATCATAAGATTTTTATTTATCTTTTATAATTAAACCCGTGTCGTTTGAAGCTGAAATCCATTTCCTGCCACTATTATGTGCAATGTTGCTACAGAAGCAAAGACAAGCAGTGCAGATGGGTTCCTATTAATAGCAGCTCGCCCGCAGCATCCCGGCGAAGCTGGGCCGGCCTCATCCGAAGGGATTTCCGAAGGGATCGCTGCACGCTGCAGGACTCAACACAAGAGGGCTCCAGCTCCTTTTGTCAGGGGAAAAATAAATTTTTTTTAAAAAAGTCAATCCCAGCTGGTGAAAAGAGCGCAGCGAGGCTGAGAGGAGCAGTGCCTGCTGGAGCTGGCAGGAGATGCCGTGTCTGTGCCCGGCTCCCCAGGGGATGGCAGCAGGAACACCTGGAACAACCGCAGCGTGAGAGCGTCTGTGAGGCTGAATGAAAGCGTACGAGAGCCTCAGGTTCTGAGCTCCAGCACCGCAGAGGCCGAGAGAAGTTCGGCCCGGCTGCTCCAGCCTGACCCAGCTCCGTGTCCTGCCCGCACACCAGCCCCAGCCCGTCCCAAAACAGGACAGCAGGAGGCTTTGGGGCTCTCTGGGACCAGGCTCCCAGCTCAGGAAGACGCAGGACCCCTCTGTCAAAGCGGGGGTGCTGGTCAGCAGTGGCTGCAGGTGAGCCCAGGTGTGCCCAGGTGGGCGAGGAGGCCACTGGCACCGGGCCTGGGTCAGGAATGGGGTGGCAGCAGGAGCGGGGTAGGGATTGTCCCCCTGTGCTGGGCACTGCTGAGGCTGCACCTCAAATCCTGGGGTCAGCTCTGGGCTCCTCACTACAAGAAGGACATTGAGGGGCTGGAGCATGTCCAGAGAAGGGAATGGAGCTGGGGAAGGGTCTGGAGCACCAGGAGCAGCTGAGGGATGAGGGGGAGCTCAGGCTGGAGAAAAGGAGGCTCAGCCTTCTCACTCTCCACAATTCCCTGACAGGAGGGAGCAGCCAGGTGAGGGTCAGGCTCTGCTCCCAGGGAACAAACAACAGGACAGGAGAAAACAGCCTAAGGTTGTGCCAGGATAGTTTCACTTTAGATATTAGGAGTAATTTTTTCACTGAAGGATTTGTCAAGCACTGGCACAGGGTGCCCCAGGGCAGTGGTGGAGTCACCATCCCTGGAGGGGTTTAAAACTTGTGTGGTTGTGGCACTTGGGGACATGGGTCAGTGGTGGCCTTGGCAATGCCAGGTTAATGGCTGGGCTCAATGGTCTTAGAGGCCTTTATCAACCCAAACAATTCTGCAGCTCTGTGATTCTGAATTTACTAGAGTGGACTTAAGAGGAAGCAAGGAAAGGCATTGTCATCCATGTCTGAAAATAGCCCACAACAGAAGGAAGGAAACGGATGTCAGTCATTTCTGCTGCTCATCTCTCATTTCCCCTTGGAAAATTTTATTCCATGTTCATTATAAGGTAAACCTGCTTTCTGGAGGAGATATTTAGAGCCTTCCACTGCTTTTCTGTGCACTAAAGCATTTGAACTAAATGTTTTGATTGACACCAGCATTTAAACTATTTCCCTTCTGGTGTGTTTCTAGCCTGTGTGTCCAGGACAACAAACATCCTATGGAAGTGCTGTGTTCCAGCCAGGAAACTCAGTGCACCCAGTGGGGGGAAAAAAGCAGCATTTCCCTCTGTGTTTGCTGGCAACAAACAGCCATCTGCAAAAGGTTTGATTGGGCTAAAAACTGTAGTGAGTTGGAATGAAATCATACAACATTTTATTTACAGATCATGAGAGTATGAAAAGGCTGGATGTGAGCAGGGATAATAATAATAATAGTGGTAGTAGTAAAATATGCCTAATAAAGTATTAATTATTAATTTGAAGCACTGCATGAAACATGTCCATGGTGCTTAGAAGGACACAGAATTGGACTCATGTTCACTGTTGTATTTGAGGCAACACAGTTTTTAAATACTTTCTGAATATTCTAAACCATGAGGAAAGCCCCAGTTCCACTTGTATTTGAAGGAGCTCTCTAAGTTGTCTTAATTATCACTCAGCTTTATTCAGTGGTTTGTCTTTTTATGGTCTGTATTGTGCACACCCTCAGCACCAGAACTTGTCCCTGGAAGGTGGAAGCTCCGCCACTTCCTGCTGTCTCCACTGCAGGAATCATCTTCCTGCCCTTAAAAGAGCTTCCCAAACCCTTTCCTGTGGCTCTGACCATTTAGTGCACAGAAAAACCCAGAGAAGTGGGGGGGGAGGGCTGAGGGAAGGGCCTCTCACCCCAGATGCATCCCCCTGACATGATTCAATGTACAGATGAGTGTTGGCACAAGGCAGTGGATATTCTCGGGATCTTAACATGCTTTTTACAAGGAGGCAACCCCCGTGTCCCTGGTGGGAGGGATGATGTGCTCTTAGCAAGTTGCTGGTGTTATGGCATGGACATGTACACATGAAGCTTGCATGGCTGAGCATGTTATGTCACAGGCCATCTCCTCAGCTGTGTAAGCAACTGCAGAGCCACTTCAGCGTCAGACCCATTAGCACTTCATTCCTTAAGAGCTTAATCTTGCAATCCTTCCTACTGCTAGTAGCCCTTACTCATGTGAGTAAGCAGATCTTCCACTTCAGCCCTTGTAGCCTGTAAGCTGCTCCCTGTTCCTAGAAAATCCTCGGTGCCAGGAGGCTTTCCAGGTGTGGGGTTGTTGCTGTCATGTTCCTTACAATTAGAATATTTATTCCCTAAAAGCTGCTCCATCCATCCACTCAATGGAGATGGTGGCACAGAGCCTGGAGGCTTCAGTCCCATGGGCTCAGGGGCTTTGTCTGAGGAGCTGTATCCTTTGAAGGGCTGAACATCTTTGTCAGGTCCAGACAGGGGCTCAAGCACGGGAATCACACACAGGGACTCCAGTGCCACTCCCTGAAAATCACTCCCATGCTGAATTCCTGCAGACAGCTCAGCACTGACCAGGCTTAGCTCTGGTCATCAATAATTTGCAGGATTTCATAGCACAAGCTGTGAACCTTCCCAATTTAGTGGTTCTGTGCAGTCCCAAGCCCCTTAAATATCACCTCTGTATAAACCACATGCTCCAACCCTCTGAAAATTCACATTCTTAGCAAAATCCAGCTTTAGAAGATGCAGGTGTTACAACACCTGTTTTTACTCAGGGAACACATTAATGCAATTTACTTCCCAAAGCTTTACTATATGGCGAGGAGTGTGCGGAGCAGTGAGCAACAAGTACTTCTTTTTCTTCTGATGTCAGAATTAGGGGACAAAAAAGTTCCATGGGTGGTCCACAGGGAAGGGAGGAATCTTTTCCTTTCTTTTTCTTTTCCCTCCTCCACAAACAAGCAGTAAAGAATACACTGCCTTCAGCAGGCAGAATGTCCCTATTTGCTTTTAATTGCACCTTTCAGCAAATTTACCAACTTCTCCTTTGCCATTTATTTGCCAGGGGCTGGGGTGTGAAGGGTCCAAAGGGAGCTCTAGGAGGGTGGTGATATCCAACCCTGGGGTTTGATTACATCTGTGCTCTGTCTAAGAGGGGTGTTCTTGCCCTGGAAAGAAAATAAAGCCAGGAAGCCATAAGAGGTTTTGTTTTCTTGGTTCTTAGAGAAAGCAGCTGCCCACATTTGGTTGGGTTTGAAGGGAATTGAGTGTTTTGTGCCTGCAATACAAGGTCACAGCTTCACAGACCTTTATGTTTAATTGATGCCTTCCCATCCACAGGCCGTGTCTCCAGGCAGGTTATCAGTGATCACACCAGTGTTATTCCCAGTGCCAGTCCCTTTAGCTGTCCCCTGGAGCTGGGTCCCCTCTGGAACATGCTGCTGGGTGACCTGGGGACCGTGGGAAAAGCCTTTTTTGCGCTGTGATAGTTCAGAGTGTTCCCATGAGCAGTGGATGTCTGTGCCCAAGCCCAGGCGGATTTTCGCTCTATGTGAACAGAGGAGCAGCTGGCCCAGTGGCCAGCCAGAGATGCTCTGTGGTTGGCACAGATGTGGGTTGTGAACAGAGATGGAGTTTCAGGAAGCTGGTTCATCTTTTGCCTTGCTGCAGGCTCCCTTTGAGGTCTTGCCCGTGGCACAGAGGTGCCTCTGCTGTCTCTGAGCGTCAGGTACTCCGACCTTCTCTGACATTTGGAGTAATCACTTCTTTAGAATAAGATGTGGGCAGATGGGAGAGGTTCCTGCTTCCCCTTCATGGCCTCCTCTGATGTCCATGCCATCACAGACACCAGAGGGGAGTGAGCTCCAACTCCCAGTTCTGTAGCAGAAGCAGATCCAGAGCCCCACGGTTTGTCCTGGCCTGGGGACAGCGTGACACCCTGGAGAGTGTGACACCCTGGAGAGTGTGACACCCTGGAGAGTGTGACACCCTGGAGGACCCACTCTGCTTGCCTTGCTCACAGCCTTCAGAGGAAGGAACCTCTGCTCTGTTCAGACGTAACACTGAACCCTGTAAATCACAGCTGAGGATGGGCACTGGACCTTTAAAGGTTCCTTCCAACCCAACTATTCAATAATTCTGTGAAACCCAACCTTATGGGAGTGGAACCTGTCCAGAGGGTCAGGTCTGAAGTCTTTCTACACATGAAGCAACTGCCATTAACTTTGCAACCATTTTGAAAGGGAATTTGTTGTTTGCTGCAGTGTTGGATTAGTAACACCCTCAGGATTTCTGCTCCCAGGCTGAGTATTACTTGGACAATGCCTAAAAAAGTTATTTCGGAAAGTAGAGAAAGGATGACAAGTTTTTTTGGTTTTTTTTACCACATGAATATTAATGTTGAAAATGTTTTCAGATGTGTATTTTTTCCTGGGAAAACTAAGCAGGTACAGGTGTCACTTTAGCATAGCAGGTCAGAGATCCAAGGTAGGTTGAGTGACAAGAAAAGGTTTCAAGGGGACTGCACAGCCCCTGCCAGTGCAGGAGACTCTGTGTTCTCACCAGAACTGCGAGTGCATCTCTGAGTGAGCATCTCCAATAGAGCTCAAAGTCCAGGGGTGCCCTGGCAATCTGCCAGTCCTTCTGGAGCCCCACTTCTACCCTTAGCTGAGAGACAGCTGCTTAAAACCCTTCCCTCCCTTCTTTTCATATTCCTCCAATTCTAAAAAAATACAGCTTCCCTGGCCAAATTCTTATATATGCTGCAATTCCATTTTAAAAATGGTAAATTTAAAATACTTACAAATACAGGCTTTTATTTTCTACACAGCTACTTTTTAGTAGTGTTTCAATACTTTTTTTTTTTCCAATTTCTCCTGCCCTGGATGTGTGTTCAAATGTGTCATTTCCTCCTGAGGATTGTAAATTTTGCACTGTGGGCAAAGAAGCCTCAAAAGAATGAGGTTTTTCAGGCAAAATATCCAGGGGACAATATCTGCTTTCATAAAGCTCTGAACATGCTGTTTGCCATCTCCTAATCTTATTCCTGGTGTTTTTTTAGTTTTTGGGGTTTTTTTTTTATTAATGCTGCTGGAGACTAACTTCTGGTGGCAAAGTCCTTGTACAGAAAAAAGTGACTATTTTAACCAATAGCCTGAAATCACACATTCTTTCATTGAAAACAGTTAATTAGGAATTGAGCTCTCAAGTTAATTTCACCAAGGTCATTCCCTGTTCTATTGGGCCCAGTGACCCTGTCTTAAGTAATCACAGCATTAACATACAAGGTTATAGCTTTCTTTTCAGTTGATGACATAATCTCTTTAATTGGTGTCAGGAGGCCTGCTTATGAAAGAACCATGGAAAACACCTATAGACTAATAATTTTACTTTCCCCATTCACAGAGCAAATGAAACAAGCCTTAAGAATGTACTAGAGGCTCATTACATCTCCCAGCCTGTCAACACAAAGCCCCTCCGTTCCAGCCAAGGCATTAGGAATGATCAATTCTGTTTACCCCTAACTCCAGCCCGTGAACTATTAACCTTTTCAGCAAAACTGGTGAATAGTAAATGTCAGATAATCCTCTCTGAGAAAGTTAAGAGGGTGGATAATGCATTTTAATTGATTAAAACTTGCATGGACAAAAGTTTAAAATATCAACGGGACAATCCCTCGCGATTCCTATTTTTGGTAGGACGTGATCCAACTATTCTGGGTTGACCCTGGTGTCCACTTTAATTTTAGCCTTTCTGAGAGAAAACTTCCCTAAAAGCTATACCTGAAAATTAATATTCTGCTTAGCAGAAAATTCTGCTTTTAGGAGACAAGATCCCCTTTCCAGCCTGTGTGCTCGGTCTACCCAGGGCTAAGCCAGGGCAAGATTTACACTGGTTGTTATTGGAGGTTGGTTTCAACAAATATCCCTGCACACAAAAAATACTTTTTTTTGTGTTTTCTTTTAATTATTTATTTACTAGGAGTTACTGCTTAGTTTTAGGGTTGATGTTTTTTTCTTTTTTTCTTTTTTCAGTAGTTTGCACTCTTGCATATTCTATGATTGATCCATCTCCCTCACAGGGAATTTTCTTTGTCATGGCTATGAAATGTCTGAAGCACTCTCTGAGTGACAGAGGGTCTTAAATTCTATAGTAACCAACACTATATTGTTTATGGAGAAAACCAGATGTATTTCCCCTGTACCACAATTATTCACATCTTTTGTTTTTTCTCCTGTTGCATTCCTCTAAACCTTCTATTTCAGGTTTTTATTTTTAGCATCTGTTGAGGGGGTTGACAAAACCTCCTTTCCTACTGCTGCACATTACCTTCCAAACATTCCCAGCTCCTGAAGACCTCCCTTAAATTCATATTTATCAGTTGAAATAAATTCCTCTATAATTTAATTTTCTGATTGAAAATAAGTTTTTGTTTTGTTTAAAAAGGGGAGGAAAAAAATTGTAAACAATTAGATTATTTCCAATGGAACAAAACCTTTAAGGAGAGAGAACTTTAAAAATAAAAGTCTATTTTTTCTTGGTTGTGGCTGAATAACATGTTCATGTCAGCCCTTCCGAATCCTTTAACTGGAACAGGCTTTGTTATATTTTGTTTTATATTAGGGTGGTTGTGGGTACAAGTGGGGAATGGAAATACACACTGGGCAAATGATGGCCTTTGCTCTTCATCCCTTGCTTTTCTAGGAGAGCTGAGGGTGGAAACTGCTGAGCTTGAGCAAAATCCAAGTGGGTTTGTTTTCCTGGGATGAAGCTTTGTACCCACCAGCCTTACCCTGGACTGCTACAGTCTCCAAGTGATGCTGTTCAATGAGCTTCGTGCCATAAATCATACAATCACCTTTCTATTTTCCCTCACTTGGGGCACCAAGGTGTTTTGTGCAGCTTTTTGGAGAAATTGCCCTGCTGCATTTCGTGGTGCACAGCCCTCTCTCTTTTCTTGACACTGTGAACCATAGGATGGGGACAACATTTTTTAGTGGTAATGGTTTTAAACTAAAAGAGGGTCAAGTGGGATTGAATATAAGGCAGAAGTTTTTACAGTGAGGATGGTAAAACACTGGCACAGGCTGCTCACAGAAGCTGTGGCTGCCCCTTCCCTGGAAGTGTTCAAGGCCAGGTTGGATGTGGGTCAGAACAACCTGCTCTGGTGGAAGGTGGAAGAATTCCAGATGATTTTGGGCATTACCACTGGTTCATCAGGAGCTGCACAGTTTCAGACTCGGTTGATGTCAGCAGAAAAGCTTGGCATGAGTTATTGCCATTTTCTGCACTTGTGGAGCTCCCAGGATGCTGATCCTTGGCTGTGTTTAGGTGCTCTACAGACTGGACAAACTGGCTCCACTTCCACCCCAAAGAGTGAGTGTGCCAATGGGACTTAGACCCCTCTTCAGGGGCTTGTTTTCTTCTGCTGAACTTGCTGTGGGCTTCTGTGTGAGCTGCATGGAGCTTTGGTTTCTCTGCCATTACCTTCTCTTGTTCTGCTTCCTTCTGGACTCCAGATGAGACCTAACAATTAGTCTTAGGAAGGCTCTGCTGCTCCCTCAGCTCTCCTGCTGGAGCAGCCACTCACCCAAAGTTCTGCCATGGGCCACAGTAGAGCTCATTGTGTCAAAATTCAGGTCTCTTAAACTCACTCCCTTTTTTATTCTTCATATTTAGATAATTATTATCTCAGAGCACTGTCCTGACTTGGATGCAGAGGTAGGGATGTGTGTGACTGGGAATGCAGTCAGGGAGCCAGAGTAGCTTTAGCTTCAATATGAGGAAGAGGTTCTTGACTGGGAAGGGAGTGAGGCACTGGCAAAGGTTTCTCAGAGAAGCAACTGTGGCTGCCTCATCCCTGTGATAGTTCCAGGCCAGCCTGGATAGGGCTTGGAGCAACCTGAACTAGTGGGTGACACCCCTGAATTAGTGGGTGACACCCCTGCCCTTGGCAGGGGACTTGGAAAGGAACGTTCCTTAAGATCCCTTCCAACCCAGACCATTCTGTGATTTTGTGACACTTGAGTTTGATGATAATTTACTGCGTGGATTTGGGAATAAAACAATTCATTTGCTCAGACGGTGTTGCTCCTTAGCTAGCCAGAACAATTACAAAAATACATTCTGCCCTCCACACCTCAGCTTCCATTCAGAAGTAAGGCAGCTTCCCTTCAACACAGAAACACTCCACGATTTTCTTATTTGTCTCCTCTTTTTTTTTTTTTTAAACTTGTTTAAGTCTTCAGGAGCCTGTCTTGCCCATTTAGCCACAAAATGCGTGTGCGTGCATGCGTGCGCGTGTGTGCTCCCAGTGAAAAGAAGGGAAAAAACACACAGGTTTGAGTTTGTACAATGTTTGCCCCTTTTCCCAGCAGGGATGGGTTTTGAGAGCCAGGAGACAAAAAGCATGGCCTCAACAAGCTGAATTTAAAAAAGAACATCATTTTCGTTATGTAGTCAATCTCAATTACAAGCAAATGTTTTCTCTGTTGAGACTTTTCTCTTTTCAGAGCATTATGCAAGGCTCTTTTGTGGGTTGAGAGAAAGGATCAGTGGTCAATAGGGAGCAGAGTGTTGTGTACAGTGGATTTTTGTATCCTTTAGTCTGCTACATAATGCGTTTTGTCAGGAGAACAGCCCAACATCCTGAGCAGATTTGCTGAATTAAAGAGCACAGCAGGGATAGGAAACTTGTTGCTAGGTGACTGACAACTGCTGCATGTCACTATCTCTGTGCCGGAGGTTACTCTTCCCTTTTCTTCCACCACTCAGTCTTGCCTTTTAATCTGCATCTATAATTAACTCTCTTAATACCGTGCAGCCATTTCTCTCCCTTTTGCTTCACATGGTTCTCTCAACGTTATTTAACCTCGAACGGGGAGGATAAAAACTATTAAATTTTTGTGCTTTGCTTGGCGGGGAGAAGTTGGTTTGGGAGGCACAACGTCTCGCGGCGGGGCTGGGATGAGATGGCTCTTAAAAGGCATTTCAGGAGATGTATGCTCTTTGTTCATCTTAATGCTCAGTCAAACATTGCTGTGTTTACCGTCCTCTCTAAAGCCTGTTTGTTTCAATTCATCTTAATTGAAACGTGATTGCTTTTAACTGTTTAGGTTTGGTGACCTTCCAAGCTCTTTCACTTGTGCATTTTGCAAAATAGATTTTCTTTGTACGAGGTTCTTTCTTCAATGACTGGAAAACCCAGGGCTGCATCTGGCCTAGATTTGTAGTGGCAGAAGTCAACGAAACAGCAAGTGTTTACCCTGCTTTTTTTTTTTTACTCTTATTTTTGCTCTTATTTTCACCTGCTGATCAGCCATTAGTTGTATTTGTGAAGGTCCGTGTTGTTCCGAGGATGGATCTGTGTTTGAGAATTACACCCCCAATTTACACCCATCAGTCACTCTAGAAATACATTTATTTTAATTCTAGTTTTTATTCCAACAGCTAATTCAAAATACAGGGTATTTGATGAATGTTCTCATTGCAGATATGTGATTATTTGCTTGGGGGTTTTATTTTTTAAAAAACTACAAGAAAATGTGTTCCACTGCTTATTCCTTGCACTCTTACAAATGGCACCTTTTTTTCTTAATTTTCTGTGTGTGTGTTTTGGGGAAGCTCAATTCAGAAGTTCCAAAGAATTAAACCAACAAAAGCTCTTTTTTCTTCTCACAGGTTTGTAATAAAGCTGCGATCACGGGAAGTGTGTACCTTAGACACTCTTTATACTGAAAATTAGACAGCAATTTAAGAAGAATGGCTGGGCAGATGGGAGAAGTGCTGCTGGTGAAATTAGGTGGCAGTTGTTGCTTCTGGGGGACTGTCCCCTCTTTGCTCAGTGGAGTGCTTGACTCGAGCAATTTAAAGGAAAAGGAAGGAAAAAAAAAAAATCCCAAAGATTCTTAAGTAGCTGCTTCTAAGCAGGAGCTTTCCTCACCAGTGCAAAAGGTTTTACTGACACCAGGAACTGTAAATTGTATCAGTCTCTATCAGCTTCTCTGAAAAGGGTCCTCTGAGGGCAGCCTCGGTCACAGGAGCAGGTGGATTAATGAGCACTACCTGATTAACGTCCATGAGGAAGACGTTTTCACAAGGGCATGGAGTGATAGGGAAAATGGCTTTAAGCTGACAGAGGACAGGGTTAGATTGGATATTAGGAAGAAATTCTTCCCTGTGAGGGTGTGAGGCCCTGGCACAGGGTGCCCAGGGTGTGGCTGCCCCATCCCTGGAGGTGTTCAAGGCCAGGTCGGATGAGGCTTGGAACAACCTGGGGTAGTGGAAGGTTGCAGAGATCATCTGGCAGGGATCATCTAGATCCATCATCCACCCAAATGATCCCCCCAGATCATCTATTTCTAACCCTGCTGTTGGAACTGGATGATCTCTCTGGCCCCTTCCAACCAAACCATTCTAGAGTTCTATGATTCCATGAGCCTGGACTTCAAGTTTATAGCCTGGGAACGTGAGTGGAGGGACTTTCACCCATAACTGTGGCTGAGTCTGAGTTGAAATATTGAAATATTCACAATCATAGATCAATATTGAAAACCTGGTGATTAAATTACATTGTGTTAGTGGCAGGGCCAAGCTCATGGCACCACCCCAGCCTTGGGCTGATGCTCTGAGCACAGAACAAGTTCTTGCCTTTCTCTCCCTGACTCTGAGGGAGAGGGACACACAAGTGTTCTGGCAAAGCAGAGGGAAGTTCCTGCTAAGTAACTCAAAGGCTGTAATTTTCCTGAGTGCAAGCTCTAACCCCAGAGAAAGCCACTGCAGCATCCATTCACCAGCTCCTGGAAAATACATTACTGCAGGAAAACAGGCTCTCCAGCAGGACAAGGTACAAGCCACCCCCATTGTCACCTGATGCCTTTCCTCTTCACATCCTCATCTTCCAGCTCCCTCTTAGCTTTTTCAGCTTTCAATGCAGCCCCTGTTACAGATGCAGCTGTTGCCACAATCTGTCCCTGCAAAGCAGAGCCCTTTTCAGGCACCAATCCCCAGGCATGAATGGGAGAAGAGCAGGGAAGATGAGAAAGATGGCAGAGAGCTCCAAGGAAATGCCCCGTCCCTCCCACAACACTGACCAGTCTCTGGACACAAGGTCTGCCCAAAGATTTTTTTTTCCCAGGTGTTACACATAAAACTGTGATAAATCTATGGCCCCTCTGGCTGTAGCTGTGTTGCCATTGCAGAAGTTCCTTGCATGGGCAGAAAGGTCATGATGGAAATGGGAGATGTCTCTCAAGGCCAGGTCTCGTGTGCAGTGCCTGGAGAAACTTCCAGGCTTCCTCGGGAAGGTTCTTGTCACGCCTTGCCTGTGAAGTACAACGATGATGAAGAGCAGGAGGACAGACTGTGGCATTAACTACTCTGAGGTGACACCTGCTTGTCTGTTCTCCTCCCCAGGAAGGTGAGATTCAGTTCCTTTCTCCAGTGAGAGGAGCAGATTCCCTTCAAATTCCGCCTCTTTCTTTTCCCACCTTGCCACACAATGGATCTTTAATTGGCTGTACCCTTCTTAGTGCAGCACTGGAGACAGATCACTTGTTCTTGCTGTGGGTTTGTTTTCTAGCCTGGAAAACTGTGTGAGATACCTTCATACCATACCTGGGACAAAAGGTTAGGAATCGTGTGAGGAATGTCACTGAGCATCAGCCACCACACCTGCTTTGCACAAAAATGCAGGTGCCAGTGTGGGATTCAAATACACTCCCAGGGATTCCTTTGCCAGGGAACACAAAGGAAATTCTACTTTAAAAAGAGAAACTATAGAGATAAAAATATAGAAATACTACTTTTACCCTCTATCTGCTGGAAAAGGCAGGAATCCTAAGGGTGGGAGGAGAAGTGTGGAGTCACAGGTCTGGAACAAGCAGCCCCTCAGCAGGGGAAGTTTTTCTTCCTCCATGCAGTTTTTTTTTACAGTCAAGAGAATAAATCCAGGCTTTGACATGTAAATTGGGGAGTACGATATGTGTTTCACACCCCAAACTATCCTTGACCCAGTAAAAAGAGAAGCAGGTCTGCATCTCAGGGATTGTTTCCTGACTCATCTTGATCTCACTTATTAATAAATTTATGGACTCTGAGATGACTCTGCCAGACTGTATTCTTGTCTAAATTTAGCAGTCAATTTGGTTTATTGCTTCAAGGCTGCATTGAAAAAGAATCAACAAAAAACATCCTTTTTTTTTTTTGTCACTGGAGTTAAAAGTGCATTTGTGTGAAAATGGATCTGAGCTTGGAAATAACAGCAATTAATTATTTATTAAGTGCACACTGGGGACGGGCTTTTAAAAAAACCCCACCACATTGCACCTCTTTCCCCCAGGGTCTCTTACTCCTCCTTTGACTGTTTGTTGTCTGCATTTTGCACTGGGTTTGCCAACACCATTCCCTGGACCCAAAAAATGCTACTGGAGACTGGGGAGGAAGGGGATGTCTCTGAGCTGGCACAAGGAAAAGGGGTGCTCTTGGTGAGGGACTGATGCTGGAGCTTCTTCAGGGCAGGTTTCTGTCATTTCAGGGGCCTATAAAGCATCTCACATATTTTAATCTGCTCTGCTGAGAAATAAAATTAAATCGTGCGGTGAAATCAATAGGACCAAGTAAAACATATCTGGAGCCATCTGCTGCCTAGTTAGAGCACAAAGAGAGACAGTTTCCCAAATTACTCTTTCAATGGAAAATGAGCAGCAGGTTTTATAACAGAATTTCATCTTGTGGGAGACCAATCAGAAATGCTTTTGTATCCAAACTTAGTCACTGGCTGCATCCCTCATAATCTCTCACTGAGGCTCCAGCTCTGGCAACTGTGAAAGAGTCTGCTGTTTTGTTTTGTTTTGTTGAAGGAAAAAAACCCCAGTGGGAATTAGGTTAAGATCTCCCCTCCTTGCCCCAGTTCTCAGTCATGTGAAGAGCTCCTGGTTCAGTGTCTTATTTTAACTCATTTTCAAGGCTCAAGTCTGTGGGAGTGATGAAAATCTCACTGTGTCTTCCCTGCAGTCTCTGGTCCCTTTTTTTGAGCAACCAGGTTGTTCAAAGACCCATCCAGATAGGGCTTGATCCCTTCCAGGGATGGGGCATCCACTGCTTCTCTGGGCAACCTGTGCCAGAGCCTCTGCACCCTACAGGGAAAAAAAATTCCTAATATTTAATTTAACCTGCCATTTGTCAGGTTAAAGCCATTTTCCCTTGGCCTATCACTCCACATCCTTGTTGAAAGTCCCTCTCCAGCTCTCTTGGAGCCTTTTAAGGTACTGGAAGGAGTTCTAAGGTCTCCTCAGGGCCTGGAATGTTCTGTTGAACTCAGGTTTTTCTTGCTCTTTATTTCAAAACACTCAAAAATGCAGAAAATTGTCAAAACTGGAATTTCCATTCATTATTTTTGTGATCAAACATTAAATTCTTTAGAAATGTAACCAAACTTGTGTTTGTTTATGGAGTAGGGAGCTCTGCTGCCATTAAATTAGTTGTGACATTTTAATGTAATTAGACAACATTAGTGTCAGATAAGATTCATTAATGGACCTTGATCTTTGGTGGTTGTTCAAAATTGATTTTTGCAATGGAAATCTATGTTGGATGGAGGAAAAAAAATCATAAATTCACCTTTCTGCTAAAATGCTCAGCTAATTGACATAAGTACATTAATGAGAGCAACACACTAATAGGATTATATCAATATTCCCCCTGCATCAGTTAGAGACCCAGCAGCAATGGTCATTAATTATTGCTTTACAGTAATCCTTGGCAGCTTTTGTAGGAGGTGGATGGCCCTTCCTTCAGAAGATCTTTCTGCTTTGTTATTTCCCCCAGATTTGGGGCTTTGCTTTTGTTTTTGCCAACGTAATCCCATTGGTCAAAACTTCAAGGCTGGGTGCCTAAAATTGGTCTCGTAAATCTATGCTTTGATAACTCTCCAAAACAGAGCTGCATTTTTTACTCTCAGAACTGAAATTCCAAGACATCAGGTGAAACGTTTAAAATACTGATGTTTTTGAAGTCAGAATCTAACAATGTTTGAAGGGGATTTGCAAGACGAGGAAAGATAATGGTTCAATTCTCACTAAAAATCAGATTTTCTAAAGAAATATATATAAATCTGTTTTAACACGTTCAAGCTGAAAATTTTGTCTAAAGATTTTAGCAGAATTGCCTCTAATTTCTTCTAACACTTTTATATCCTTTGTTTGGCTGTATTGAAAAAAAAAAAAAAAGAAAAAAAAGTTAAAGCTACTGAGTTTTAGATATTAGGCAAAAGTGATAAAATCTTCCTGATATTTTAGAATGAATTTGGTAAAAGCAACAGTGATATTTAATCTTTAAACAACATGGGTTTAGTGATCCTTGTTTATCTTTTACGCCAGGTTTTGTTTGTTGTGTCATTCTATTTATTTTTTACTCCAAATAATGTGAAATAAAGCAGCCAGCACAGCACACAGGGCTGCTCATAGTGCAGAATTTTAGCCACATTTCTTCTGCTGGGGTTTCCTGAACAGAGAGCATCTATATTTCTATAAAACAGCAGAGATTGGGATAATAATCCCACTGCTGTGTACAAGGATCTGTAATGGAATGTGCAGTCAACTGCTCTCTACAGCTCCCAGAAAGGACATCCCTTCTTCCAGGTAACAAGGGACAGGACAAGAGGAAACAGCCTCAAGTTGTGCCAGGGGAGGTTTGGATTGGATATTTGGGAAAATTTCTTCACCCAAGGGGTTGTCAAGCACTGGAACAGGGGAGTGATAGAGTCACCATCCTTGGAGGTGTTTAAAAGATGTGTGGATGTGGCACTTGGGGACGTGGGTTAGTGGTGGCCTCGGCAGTGCTGGGCCAACAGCTGGACTTGATGATGTTGCAGGGCTTTTCCAAGCTAAATTATTCTGTGATTCACAATCCAAGGATTGTGCAGTGGTTTGTTCATGCAAATGCAGGAGCTAATTGAATGCAGATAAAAATGGAGCTGGGGATAATGAAGCAGTGCTGTAACATGAAGTGGTGATGTCTCAGTTGCAGTGGGGCTGTGTCCTTTGTCCCCCAAATTCCTGCCTCCAGCTGCCTCCCCTGCCTCATCTCAGCTCAACTCAGGTGCTGCTTGGCCAAATGTTCACATCTGGACATGGGGAAACATCTGTACCCTGCCTGTCCTTCCCTCAGCCAGGGACTCACCTGCCTCCCTTCTGCTCCTTCTCAGGAGAACTGCAAAGAAATCAACATTTCAGACGTGACTGAAAACAGCCAGGGAGGGCCAGAGGCTGGCCCGTGCACAGCGTGGTTCCCTCAAAAACAAACTCAATGAAAAGTTGAGGTTTTTCCTTCAAAATATTGTAGTGAAGGGTCAGACATGCCCAAACACCAGTTACACTGCTGAGCTTTTGCATAACCAGCTCAGGAGTTTATTGTGCTGAGCCCTGAACCTGAGCTTGGAAAAAGGTGCTGGCAATGACAGAAATTCACTAAAAAATCGAAGAGTGCCAAGACTCAGAGAGAGGGGAGGAGGAAAGCAGAACTTTGCCACATTCTCAGTCTGAAAAAGACTTGGTATTCAGCAAGGCATCTGTGTAGGCAGGTACTCAGACAGAAAGCCAGGGGAGCCTGAGTGCCAAAAAGATTTGCTGCTAAGTTTGTGTAGATACTTACTTTCTCCCTGGTTTGGGGTGATGATTCTAGTTGCAGCATCATCTCTACAACCAATATAATGGCCAGTGGGGGGTTTTTTTGTTGTCTTATAACTTACACAGGTATCTTGCCTGTGTGCAAGGGAGCATGAGGAGCAGCTGTCTGGATTTACAACAAATTAAAATCCCCAGGCAGAGCACACCCTCAGCTCTCACAAACACCTCTGCTCAGGTAGCTTCAATAATTTGCCTGGTCAGAGGGAGCCAGGGAGAGTGGTAAACACTCTCCCACCAGTGGCCTGCAGACCCTCAGGGGCTCATGTGTGGTGCTTCAGAGACCCACCAAGGGCAATTAAGAAACATCAGCCTTTAAAAGGCATGAAATATCAGTGCTTGCTCCAGCTGGAAAAAAAAAAAGATATTTATCAATCAAAACCAGGTGAAAGTGGTTTTGCTGAGACAGCTTAGCTTAGGGGTGTCCCTGACCTTATGAGCCACATCCCAAAATTCTCCTGTGCCCAGGACTCCCCAGGCATAAATCCTGTCCCATGGAGGGGACATCCCTTTGGGCAGCTGATGAGACATCAAGGGCTTCCTGCTGTAAGCAGGGGACCAGCAATTATCCCAGGCTGACCCAAGAACAGAGAATCATGGAATCAGAGTGGTATGGGTTGGAAGAGACCTCAAAGACCATCTAATTCCACCCCTTTTCCATGGGCAGGGACAGCTTCCAGCAGACCACGTTGCTCAGAGCCTCATCCAACCTGGCTTTGAATGCTCCCAGGGATGGGGCTTCCACAGCTTCTCTGGGCAAGCTGTGCCAGTGCCTCACACCCTCACAGGGAAGGATTTCTTCCTAAGTCCTAAATCCTCTCACCCACCATGCCTGCTGCAGGAGCCACAGCTGGATTCAGAGACGCCCAAATTTAGGTGTTTTTCCACCCTATGTTTTTCCTCACGGGGCTGGTGAGGAACTCTCTGCAACTCACCATTCCCATCCCACAGAGCTCAAAAGCGACTCCACAGCAGGCACCGAGGTGGATGGGCTGGGGAAGCAGGGACAAACACACCAGCACTGAAGATCCACATTTGGAGAGGCTGATGCAGAGGAGGAGCAACAGTCCCTGTTGTCATGTGGTGAGTGGGTGAAGGGACCAAGGGTTGTGTTTATTTAAGGTCATGGAAGAAAAGGGTCTTCAAAACCTATTGGAAGTCAGTGAGGGGATGCCTTTGTGAAGCACCTGTGGAGGGCTGTGAGTGGTGGCAGGAAGGGAAAGTGCAGAGGAGTTGGTACATAGGGCATGGAAAATGCGGGGGAGAGCTGGAATTATGCAGGGCACAGAGGCAAGGACAAGGAGCTCGAACGAGATGCAGCAGAGAAAGGGGGAGTTGGTGAGTGGTTGTAGAAGGCTGGGCTGAGCTTGGCAAAGACAGGAAGGGATTTCAGCAGCTCTGTTCTGACTGGGTGTCAGGGAGGATGGAGAAAAGGAAGTTTTATTTAATAACTAGTAAGCAAATAATCAGCGTGGATTTTTGAGTTTGAAAGGCAGAATTTAGCCCCTTTCCTTGTTTTCTCCACACACAGAGATTTTGATTCCTGTCATTTCTGGGAACAGCTCTGGCATTTTGTTCAGCTTTGCTGACATTTGTATTGAATTTTTCTTCCCTGCCACATGCATGGTAAATGTTTTCATTTCATATTGACTCAGAAATGCTCAGGACTCACTCTGAGCTCTCTTACTCCAGCTCTATGTCGCTGCAAATCCATCAGTAACATTGTGGTTGCCCCCAGTTTTTTACAGATGTAAATGAAAGAGGAGTCAAGCCTTGTATTTGGATCAGGAGGCCTGACTGCCTTTTAATAGAAGCATAATGAAACCATCAAGAGTTTTCATTCAATTAGACTTTTTCTCCCTCTGGCAAATGATTATAACACATTTATAGTGTAATGGGCAATTACTTTATACTCCTTGCCTGTTGACATCCTATTAAGCCTACATTTTCTGTCCCTAACAAAGAGATCAGATATAATTGTTAGGAACTACTAGGAATACGTAAGAACTACCAGAATACATTTAAGCACAATGAATATGGATCTGTTAGTGAGATGCATGATGTGCAGTGGCAGATTCCTCCACTCCTTCCTGCTCTGGGGAAATCTCAATTACATATTCTTCTATTCCTTCAAACATTAGCTTCTCCTCTGGTGTCAAGAATAATCTTTGTGCTGAGTGGGTGTTGATTATACATTGAATCCTGTACTTGTGAATGTGAGCCTGAGAGGTGCTGCAGAGGAAAGTTTTGCCCCTGGAAGCTCTGAAGATAAGTGTGTTGGTGGAGGCTTTTTAAATCTGCAGCTGTGAGGCAGGGAAGGCAGGGCAGGGCCAGGAACTGATGGAGTCATCTCTCTTGTGAAGCAAGAGGTGGTTGTAGCAATGCTGGTGTTTTCTTTAGCTCAATGACATTTCTTTTCCAGCCTCTGAAGGACATGGAGCTTCCTGCAGTGCTGTACCACCTTGGGATGTCCTGTCAGGCAACAGGCAGAGGAGTTCAGCTGGGTGGGTGTTGGTGGGAGCTGTGAGTACACATCCCTGAGAACACAGAGTCAGCAATGCTTTTACAGGGGGATTCCAACAGGAGAAATCCAACAGATTCTCTGGAGCAGCAGCCTGCAGGATCCACTCTGCTTGCACACAAACTGCTGCTGCTCTGGGACTCACCTGTCTCAGCACCAGAGTGGGATCTCATGGGCATGACAACAATTCCCTAACCCTTCTCATGCTGCTGCAGGGCTCAGGTGGGAGGCCAGGAAGCATCTCCAAGTTGCACTACCCCTGACTGTGGCCATCACTGTGGAATTACTCAGCCTGGAGATGCATTATACAAGTATTGGCTGTGGCAAGCTGTGTGAAGTGGCGTGGGACATGTACAGGCTTTTGCAGACTTTGGATCTTCACCTAAATGCTTCTCTCGTGGTGTTCCAGCTCATCCCAGCTCCTGGCAGCAGCAGCGTGGCCATCTCGTCACTGGCACTTTAAAGGGTGACAAACTGCACACAAAGACCTTCTTCACCTGCCTGGCTTTGTGCTCTGCCATTGTCCTCTGTGGTCACACAGCCAGGAGTGGTACAGGAGAAGCAATGCCACATCCTGACACGGTCACCTGGGAAATGGAGCACACGCCAGTAATTCCTACCTGGCTGTGCAGCAGGATCAGTTCACAGCTCAGGAATCATCTTACAAGGAGCCACTCTGAGGGCCAGGGATGGAGGAGTCACCCTGAAAGGGGCTTTACTCAGATGCTCCATCCACAGGGCCAGGGGAGTGGGACAGAGCTTGGTCTGTGACAATTTCCATGGCAGCAGGGTCCACTTCAGGACTATGTGAGATCTGATGAAGGTGGTGAAATCAGCAAGTAAAACAAAACCACTCAACATGCAGGTCTGAAAGACCATTTACAAGACTCTGAGAAGACTTTGTTCCACAATTATTGACAGTTTTGGGGTTTGGGGATGCTTGTCCCCAGCTTCTTTTGAAACATCCACATGTGGATGGATTTTCATGCGAGTTGAGTTGTTGCCTCTGCTGATCTCCAGAAAACTCTCAAGCAGTGGGTGATTTATCACAAAGTCAGGGTTAAACTGATGAGAGCCTTGGGGCAAAGAAGGAATCTGTGCATAAATCAGGAAGATACGTGCCATTGGTTTAGGGCCACAACTTCTAAATTTTACCCACAGAGTGGGGTCAAATATCCTCCTCAAGGTCACCCAAGTCCTCACTGCCACACAATAAAGGTGCAAATTTAACACACTGGGGATGTTAAAATCACTATCAATGCCAGAAAGGCAGGCAGGGACACGTCACTGGCACTGGGGACTGGCACATGTGCTGTGCTGGGAGCCCCTCTGAGCCTGAATCTGTCACCACACTGTTTGTGATCCCAGTGCTGGACTTTGCCAAGCTGGGGATCCCTTTCCATGCCTTTTTCCCCATGTTTCTGTGCACTTCTCTATAGAATAAGAGTGCAAACATCTGTGCTTCTGCCTACTGTTGGCTCTTGTCTTTTCTTCCCAAAGGTTTAAGCGTTTTTTTCAGGTCTACCTAAATCATCCATTCCGCAGCCATCTGTCACAGGTTTCATTTCTAAGTCAATTACCTGGGTTTTCTGAAATCAAATACCTGTGTACCTTCTGTTTTCAGAGTAAATATGAATTTCATTATATTTTATTGTTGTTTAATAGCACGAGGACACTATGTTTGGAGGCAGCCTGAATTTTGATTCAAAATGTCAGTTCTTTCTCTGAATAGCTCCATCAGCTGGAGATCTTCCCCATCAGCTCTTTCATAAAGCAAAAGGAGACAAATGGGAAGATAAGCTAACTAGGGAGAAAAGAGATATTCCTTCCCTTGACCTAGAAGCCTGGCAGGACCTTTTTTCAATGCATTGTATTATGTAGTGGTTTTCACTATTATGCATATATTTAGCAACAACCACTCACCAACCTGCAAAGGGAATAGGGTGGTGAAAGATGGAATTCAAGGGAGGAGAGAAACACCAGGGATGGGTTTTGTCTCTGCTTTTATATTTCAAAGATTGCACTGGAATATACATGAGAATTTCTCTCCATTGTAACGTGGGACTTCACAGCTTTTAAAACCTTTGGCAACTGTCCATTAATATATTTCCTGTGACGTTTCTGAACAAAAACCCACTTCAAACTGCTGTCAAGACCAATCCCAAAGCAACTCTAATTACAAGCAAAAGTAAAAAGATGCACCACAGTGCAGTGAGGAGTGCAGGGACATACACCTGGAGAACATACACCTAAACAGTCTCATCCTCCAGTTGGAGAAAGGTCAGGAAAAACTTTGCCCAGAGGCTGGATTTTATCATTTTTTAAGCAGGCTATTTTTGCTGGGCTCCTACCTTGCAATATTGTGGCTTACAAAGAACCTTCTGCCATCTCGAGTGCTTGTACCTGCTGGTGTTTAGATTCTCTAATTTAAAGACCTGCTGGGGAAAAGCACCTATAACTGTCCATGTGTTGTCCTTTTGTTTCAGGTCCCATCTGGCCAAAGGCAGTTAATTCTGAATATTGAAGTTTTGGTATCAGAGAATTATTCACTGAGTTAATCTGAACCTTCAGGGAGCATTTGACCTTCAGTCATCATCCTCCACCACCAGTCCTGACCTGGCAGAGTCCTTCTGCAATTGAATTCCTGTGCAAGAGGATTGGAAGTACAGTTTCTGGACACAGAGGGGCTGGTATTCCTGTGGCCTAAGACCAAACACAGGAGTCAGCCCTCAACCAGCCAGACTCAGAGAGGAGCTGAAGTTGAGCCACATGAAAAGCTGGCCTTCATGGAGTCACTTCACTGCATTCAACACTGCACACGTCACAGCAGATGAACATTCCTGTGAAAACATCAATAAATGGAATGAACCAAGGTATTACCAGGTGCCTACTACAGATCCTCTTCGTGTTCTTGTATTGCCCAAACCCTGAGTAGTGAGGAAAAGCCTCCAGGTGAGCCTCACACACCTCCCAAGTTCTACAGCTCCAACTGACATTGTTTCTTCAAGGACATTTTTATACTGAACAGAAAGCCCAACTCCTTTACAAGGTGTTCAGTCTCCCCTAAAGACTTTTAGAAGCAAGATGTGTGGCTCAAGTTAATTCTGTCCTTGGCTCTGTACTAATCCCAGAAATGAAACCATTTCCTTGGTTACCTACCAGTCATTGCAAGCTCTGTTTCAGAGTGGACACTGAAGTGACTGAGAAGTCCAGAACACTTGGTAGATGGAGCATTCAGAGCTCTCAAAAAAATCCAAATATATTTTTCTTTGTCAAAGTGATTATTGATTGGCTTAAGGCAAAGCTGGGGACTAACCATATGGGGATGTCTGTTATATGATTGGATTAGTGTTTGGACCTAACCCCACTCCAGCTCTATCTCCAGGATCAATAGAAGATGCTAAAGAATGATTAGCCTTGCAGCTGCGTTGTGTGTTGTGATTCTTCGGTCACAGAGGGGGGAAAAAAAAAGATAAACTGATCAGGGGATTTAGAAAAATTAACATCATGTCTATAAAACACCATTTTATTACTTCCTGTACTGGGAATATTCAGCAGTAATCAGCTGCACAGAAATATCAAACATAAGTTCTTATTTAGCTCAACTTGCTGCTCCAGCCTAGCAGATGCAAAATCTTAAATATTTTGGCTGTAATTTTGCTTGTAAAAATTATCAGAGAATTAGATCAGAATAACTTCTTTCTAAAAGGATGGAGATGCTCTGATTTCACTCAAAACCACAAATTCATGAGAACATTATAAACCTTTCTCTACATTTTTTTTTTTAAATATACTACCTTCCCTTTATTCTGCTTATAGAATATAGCACAGGGCTTTTCTGCTTTGAGATGAATGTGGAAAAATAGGGTTTAGTACAAAAGGACCCCCTACCTTCTAATGCTAGAGATGGCTTGGGTTACTAATCCCTATTTCTAGGAGCAGATGCTGATTGTCCTATTAATCAAAGCAAATCATTAGGCATTAATTACACTTAGTAACAGAATAATTGCTTGGTTTACCTAAACTGTGGTAGGAATGTTTTTTTCTTTCTGAGCAGGATAAGCTTATTTAAATGATGTCACAAGCACACACACAAAGCACAATGAAAGTAGAGCAGAATCTGGTTTGTTTTGCACGTGCGTGAGGTGAGCTGGTCCTGGAAACAGCACCTGTGGGGCTAAGAAAAGACCAGTTCAGAGATGTTCTGGCACAAGTTGAGATATAAGTGAAAATAGTAAATAAATCTTGTGTCTTGCCTGGTGAAAATGCCAGGAATTGGGGGGTTTTCTGCCTCCCCAGCAGAGGTTTGGATGTTGGGTGATCCAATCTTTCCTTTACAGCATGGAAAGGTGAATGGCTCAAATACATCCCCAGTGTTAGCAAAATGCCTTCCTTGACAAAATAAAGGAAATAAAGACACAGGGGCATGGTCTAACAGTGATTATCATCTTTAGTGTGTTCTACTGATCAGAGTTTATTTGCTGGGGAGAGGGGGGCCCCTTTCTGTCAGTCTGGTGCTGTAACAAAAAGCTGATGTGACCAGACTCACACCCACAGCACCCACAGCAGCTCCAAGTGCTCAGAAAGGGAAGGGCTCCAGCATGAATGCACACCTTGGATTAAACATCCAAGTGAACAGTGCTGTCTTTTCCTGCCAAAAGCTTTAGAAAGACCATGTCTGCCCTGTAAAGAGGGACTGTTCACTCCTGGTGTATAAAGAAAAAAGCCAAAATATTTTTCTCAACCAAAACTTAGAATTGCTTGCACCAGGCTTTCACCTGAAACTCCTGGGGCTAAAAGCTCAGCACAGCTTCACAGTATTTATTCCCAATAAATGATGGTGACATTTCAGTGGCATATGGGTCTGTTTTCAGTGGAATCCTGGGGTGAATCATGTTTGTGCATTATTAAGATCGTAATTCAGCTTTATCAGAATCATGACTCCATGCTCAGAAGATAAGCCTTTATGTAAGAGACCCTCAGCTTGCTCCCAGGAAAATATTAATTGTACCCTATTCAGTAGGGTACAATTAATATTCAATGCAGCTCAAACAACCAAAACATGTACCATTGCAACTGAAATTATATCAAATCAACCAACTTAACTTTTTCTCCCCCTTGCTCAGTCTAATAAAAATATTGGAACAGCCTGCCCAGGGAAGTGGTGGAATCACCATCCCTGGAACTGTTCAAAAAACATGTGGACCTTGTAGCACATAAAAATAACAATGATGGTGCCAAAGTCATTATTAACGTGTTAATTTTTATGCCCTTTGAAAACAAGAGATACTGAGAGACTGTCCAGAGACAGGCCCAGCTCTCCAGAGGTTACATAAACCAAATAAATTTAGAGGTTCACCGTTGACATAAATAAAATAAGACTGGCCCCAGAAATGGTGGCATGGTGTTTATAGCTGTTCTAATTAGAAGTTTATTCAATGGCACTAGCACAACCAGGGTGTCAATACCCCATCCCTTGAAAAGTTCCAGGCCAAGTTGGATGGGGCTTTCAACAACCTGGTCTAGTGGAAGGTGTCCCTGCCTATGGCAGGGGTGTTAGAATCGTCTTTAGGTCATCTTTAAGGTCCCTTCCAACCCAAGCCATTCTGGGGTTCTGTTAGTGGCTTAAACCCATCAGCAGTTTATTTGAACTCTGCACTGATTCCACACCTTCCTACACCCACATGTGCTTTGGGAAGCAGGAGGCTGACAGCTGAAGTGGGTGTGGAACAGGGATTGTGCTGCTTCCACAGGCACACACCTCTGCTTGCACTTATTCAGCTTCTGAGAGCAAAGTTCTCGGGATCATAAGGACACAAACAGCCTGATCTGCCAGACACAGGAGTGTGTGAGTGGTGCTTATACCAGGCTGCAAGTACCAGCAAGAGGAACAAAGCTGAAAAGCAACAGGTGCTTTGTCCTTGCTCTGCTTTCCTTGGCTCTAGAGTGCAACCACTCAGTTAACACTTGACTTCTTATTAAACAAACTCCTCATACAAAACAAATTATCCCATGATAAATATTGCCATTTATGGACAATCATCCCAACAAAACCGTTTGTTGAAGTTCAGCAGTACCTCTGGCTGTCACAAGGAGACGGAGAAAGAAGTGAGCTGAGAGTTCAGGGGTTTGGCTCCATCCATTACCAGAACCCCACCCCAGTGACAGGGGCATCCTCCATTTGTAATGCTCGAGGTGTCCCTGCATTCCCAAGGGGATGTCCAAGACCTGGCCAGCCACAGATCCTGCTCTGCAGCGTGCAGGCAGCTCAGCTGCAGCCATTCATTGCTGTGGGGCCTGCGGGGCTGGAGCAGCGCCTGCATTAAGTGCAGCCCACTTCACAAACCAAGAGCGGCCGCTCTGGCCTGCTCAGGTCAGCACTGCAGAACAACGGGGCACGTTGTCAGCAAGCTCCAAATGAGAAGATACTTCATGCCTCACTCAGGCCAGGCCAGTGTGGCAGCTGAGTGCCAGGGCTGGCACTTTGCACAGCGAGGAGTTACGTAAGTGGGAGCGCACAGACACTCGGGCACTTCTGCACCAGGGTTTCCACTTTTCTTTGCTGCTGCCTATCTCAGCAATGGTTTTACTTGCTGTGTCTTTACTTCGGCGTCTCCTCAGATCACTGCCCATCTAAGTTGATGTAATCAGCCATTGAGGTCCTCACAATAAGCTGCAAAAGCAGTAGGAAAGCAGAGGTCCCTGCCTAGCAGGATTTGGCCATGTCCTCAGAGTGGTGCCCAGCACACAGCAGGGAGGAGACACTGAGGAGATAAAGCATTTGGGTCAAAGAACAGTGACTCAGCTGGAATTAACAGGACCCATTTGGGGATCTATTTTCCCACCCGGTGTTCCTTCTTCACGCTTCATGATCCTGTTCTTTTTCTCATATCCTGCTTTCTGGCTTATTTTGTGTTTTCCTGCTTGTCCTCCCCTGCCTGAACCTCTGTCTCAACGCCCCTGCCTTCACTTCGTGTCTGTCATTCTGCTCCAGATCTTACAACACATGCAGGAACTAAGGCTGCATCTAGCCAAGTGATACTCCCAGTATCTTGAGTGCTCACCAGCAGTGAGACTGGAGGTGGCATCAGTAAGTTTAGTGACACACATCTACTTCCCCAAAATTTGTTTTTTTCTCCCAGAGGATGGAAAAGAAATGAAGCTGGAGCCTAAAGCAGTGGCCCAAGGCTGCCTTCTTGCAGGTCCACTCTGGCTTCAGTCCCATTGTTTTGGGAGAGCAGGTGACAGCAGCATATGACCCCGTGTTTTTCACAGTATCCTGTGCACATCTGTGACACTGCATATAATGTAATACAAACAGAATTACCAGGGATTAAGGTTTTGTTTCTGCTCCTACTAATAAATGCCAAAATCCCTATTGACTTTGCTGAAATAAAATCAGGCCTTAAGTGACCCAGCAGTGACATTTGTAGGGATCTTCCCAAACGCTGAGGCACCTTTGGTACGATGCGCTCGCCATATGGGTGGCCTCCTTTCTGCCTCCCTCAGCAGCTGCCAGAAGCTGCAGTGCTGGCTGGAGTCATGACAATAAAAATGGCCCCAACAGAGCCAGGATTTATGATAGGAAAAACAAGGCTGTTTTCCCAGGCCACTGACCTGGCATCTTGAGGCAGCCTGGAGTCCTTCATGCTGACTGACACTGCCCTGCACTGGAGCTGTTGCTGCAGCCTCTGATAAAAGCAAACATGCCAAGGGCTGGGGATGTGCAACTGTGCCACAGATCCACCTTCCTCTGCTTGAATCCACCTCTGAAAGCACTGAAACATGCAGACATCGATCAATCATGCCTAAAGTCTTACTACAACCTCGGGGTAAGCAGGAGGAAATGTGTTACATCTCAGGCATTAATTGTCAGTATATCTCTTTTTCCCCCTACAACTTTTTCCTTCTTGCCATTTGCCTCTCTTTCCCTCATCAGATTTGTTCTTTCATCATTTTCCCAGACTGACAAGAACTTGAAAGGACATTCAACACTTTGTAAGCTGCTGTTTTTCAGATTTTATAAATTTCTCCCAGCTTAAGTTCCTGATGACAACTCTGCTCAGAGCACGGCTCGTCAGGAACATTGATCCAGTGGAAATGGCCTGGTTTGAATTTAGTGCACAGTGCCTTCCTGAGATATCCTAACAAAACCTGGCCAACGAGAGGAATTCCATTTTATTTCCAACTAGCACAATTTCCAAAGGCTTAGCATTTAGTTTAACATGTTCTCCCTTCTGCAAATGCTACAAAATTAGTGGGAATTGTTTATTCTTTACTATTTTAGTTAATACTTTCTTTTTAATGGATTCTACATAGCTCAGATTGACTGGTACTGCAAGGCACTGATCACATTTGATTTCCAGTCAAGTTGCTTAGAACTTTTGGGAAGGACTCAGCATTTTATCATCCAGCCCTTCATTGTCTGCCAGTCTTTTTAAACGGCAAAATGTTTAAGGCCTGGACTCTTTCATTGTGTGTAACACAATGAGGCCTTAAACGAAGCTGTGCCCTGTGGGCACTCTAATATAAATGATAATTGCTGCATGCCTCTCCCAGCTATAACTACACAGTAATTCAGACATATCCTTGCTTTCACTGATGGGGAATGGGAAGGATTGCTCACAAAACAATCTGTCAAGTCATAACAGCAGTGATGTTTTCCCAACTAGGACTATGTACAAAAAATTTACCCAGTTCTCACTTACAGTGATTTTAAAAAAAGTCAGCTGATGCAGTCGGACACGAAATGATCACACAGAGACCTGGAATCTTTTGAGATGCAGCGCTGAGGCCAAAAGAGAGCCTTTGTTTATTAATTTCCAAATACATACTTTTATCAAGGTGACAATGGATTGGAAGGTGAAATTCCCACCTCTCAACCACATTGGTCAATCAGACTATCAATCACATTCTCCTCCCATCTGAAGGAATGCAAACATTGGCCATATTTACAAAAGACAATTCTTTGTTTATGTTAAAAGGCATGGGAAAGTGAGAAACTCTGACTCCAATATGAAACATCAGAAGGCTAAGAAAATTCTGGGTGACAGTCAGCTGATTATTTTATTTAGCAGCAGCTGATTGCATAAAACAAAGTTTCATTTAATTTTTTATTTTTAGTTTATTTGCTGCATGATTCCTGAAATCTCAGCCACAATTATCAACATGATTCAGCAATTCCTATTGTTTTCTCTTGTCCAGATCTAGTCCCACTGATTACACTTTACAGCTTCACAGGTCTACAGTCCAAAAAGAGCACAAGGCGGTTGCATACCTTGATACTTTTTGTCATGTGAGTGAACAGCTATTTTTGACAGCAGTATTTAAATTTTTTGTTCTTTCTCCCTATTTTTTTCAGTATAGAATCATAGAATAATGGAATGGCTTGGCTTGGAAGGAATCTTAAAGACCATCTAGTTCCAACCCCCTCCTATGGGCAGGGACACCTTCCACTAGACCAGGTAAGACCATCCAACCTGGCCTTGAACAGCTGCAGGGATGAGAGTCCACAGCTGCTCCAGGCAACCTGTTTCAGTGCCTCACTAGCCTTAGGGCAAAGAATTTCTTCCTAATATCTAATCTAAATCTACCCTCCTTCAGCTTAAGGCCACTCCTCCTTGTCCCATCATTGTGTGCCCTTGCAGTGTGCTGGTACATTGATTAAACTGTATTCATGTTACAGCCCTCAATAGCAGAACTGTCTATAAGCACCAGTGCTTCAGCTGGGGATATTTCATGTATAGTTAAATGGGGGATATTTCATGTATAGTTAAATGTTACCTGTGTGGGTCATGAGCTTATAAAGCTACACTGGTGACAGGGTCACTGTACTGTGACACATGGCAAAAGCAGAAAACAGAAGCTCACATCTGTTTTAATAACAGCTTCTACTCAGGAACTTGTAGAGATCTAAATATTTCCATAACACTGCAAGCCTTTGAGAGATATGCTCAGAGTAGAACTTTTATCTTCCCTGCCTGAAAAACTAAAACAATAAAAACCAACACAAACTAAAAACCACCCATCAAACCCAAACAATATCTTACCTGAAGTTGTTCTGCAAAACTTAACTATTACCAAAATTTTTACTGAGTCTGGATATAAGTAGATGGCAAATAATCCCATGGAATTAGCCTTAGAAAAGTGGAGAGATGCCTTTGCTGCTCCTAACTTCATTTTGTAATTTACAAAGACAATATGTAAGCACTGACCGTCAACTGTCAGCCTTGATCTGATGATGATACCAGATAACTTCACCATTTCTGAAGCTCTGGAAGAAATCACTAACCCAGCAGCACTCCCTTGTCAAAAGCATCACTGTAACTGACAGAGTAATCCACAAAAGACAGAAAACAGAAATTCGAATCATTATTTTACTCTATGCCAATACTTGCAAATGATAAAAGCACTCTGCCCAGCCTTTGACAATCTACTTTATTCCAGTAATGTCAGCTCAGATAAAACTCAACAGAGGAATCTGAAATATATACAGCATCCACTGGAGCATCCTTCTTTTTTTTTTTTTTTTCCTTTTTGTGTTGTAAAGTGTTCTCTGATAAAATATTGACACTGCAATATGTGAGCTATCTGTGCTAAACATGCAGGGCAGTGTATGCTGCTGCCAGCCCTTCACTGCTGGAAACAAGGCATTCACACACCAAAAAACGACTTGGGCCTCAGCAATCTGACCCTCTGCTTCCGCTCTGGATCACAGAGACTCCCAAGGTAATGCCAAGGAAATTCTGGCAACACAGAAATTTTTCTGCTTTAGAACAATCTGACCCCAAACTCTGTTCATTGTTATGTTAATGAGGATTGTGGATGCTCAATGACTGTGATAATGTAGCAAAACTCACCTAAAAACCAGATATAATTCCAGTGTAACACGAGACAAACAATCCAAGTATTATATTGATAAGCAGCAAGACTATCTCAGCACTATTTAAAAGAAAGATCTGGAGAATTCATCTCTTCTGTCCATCCAAGTATTGACTCTTTTAACAATTCTTCAAAAACTTGTCACTCTAATTGGTAATCTTGACATCACTCTGTCTACAAGTAATAGAGCAGAAAAATCTACCCAAACATTGATCCCCCTTCTTGTGGGATCAGAATGTTTCTCCTGTGCTAGAAACTTATTAAAGATCTGTTTTTTGGAAAGCTGGGAAGAGCACAATCCAAGATGAAGTGGAGGTTTGCAGGAAGTCATGACCTACTTCACAGAACTAGCTTCTTTTAAGTGTTCTGGCTGGATGTCCAACCTGGGTTCAAGAGCACCCCTGAAGTTCAGTGGTGATTTCCATGTAATCTGTGATTTATACCTTTTTTTTTATCAGAACCCTACAGCTCTTTAGTGTCTGATGATGAGTCACAAGTATTAGGTCAAGATGAAAAATTTTAAAAAGTCTAAGAAACCATGGCTCTGCATTACTCTCCTTCAACAAAACAGAAGCAGTGGCAGCGCTGGGTTTGCAGTGAGCAGAGTGGTCAGGCCTTGGTTTAACATCTCCTCACTAAAGATCACACTGGTAACAGCTTGCATGTTTTTCAGGAGCCTCTTCCAACTGTGAAAAATAACCAGGAGAAAAATAAATAAGCAGCTGCCTATGATAGCTCCTTCAATATATGTAGAGTGAGATACACGAGTGGTGGTGTTCATTCCCAAGGAAAAAAAATCACCTTGGAGAACATACTGTGTGCCCAGGGATTTTTTTAAGCCCACGTGGCACGATCTCAAATTGTATTGTACAGCTTGGGTAATGGCCAGAGTGCTTCAGAGGCTTGGCATCTCCCTGGAATGCATTGAAAACAGAGCTTCCAGGGGTCTTGTAATTGTTAAGAAACATTTTTAACAACTTTTATGGACTCCTGTCCATAACTTCTGGACAAGAGCCCTTTGCAGCTGTTGCAACGAGCAACATCACTGATCACAGTAGCAGGAATTTTGTGGAAACAGTTAAAACTTGCCACACATGTGCCTCAAGAAAAAGAAAAGAGCAGCAAGTGACCATGCTTAGCTCAAGGCAGTCCTGCTCTGGCAGATGAGAGCAGATAAGAATTGCAAGCTCAAAACTGAGTTTCAGTGTGGACTGTCAGCTTCCAAGCTTCCCACCAGCCAGAAGAGCTGGTTCCCCACTAGCAAGAACTTTCTGTAACTTGATCCTCTACTTCTTTCCCTTCCCCAAGCCAAGCCTCAAAGGACTCTGGATCAAGTCCTGTGCTGTATGAAATAATTTTGTGGATGCTTTGTAGACTGTGATATGACACAGAAAATTAAGTTCATGTTATTAAAACTTTTGACACTATTTCTCCTATGGAGTCATAACAAAGTATTTTCCTTTTCTGTATGTCTAAGCATCCTATTACTATGGTAATGTCCAACTATTGATATTTCTTCCATACCCTTGCTTAATTTGAATGAAACCAAATAGAAGCTACCTATTATTGCTGAATCGAAGTGATTCCTGAGAAGAAAAAATCTGGGCTACAGCAAGGTGGGGGGAAAGATTTACCTTTCCAAAGGTAACGTGTTGCAAGTGCTAAAAAGAGCATCATCTTCACATCAAATCAAGCAAGGTACAGGATCCAAGAAACAACGTGCCAAGAGGCAATTTCTCAGCAAGATGTTAGCATCAGAACACACAGTGATGTGTCTGGAAGCAGAACTGCTGAGCTGCAAACAACCTGGGTGTGAGTCAGAGAATATTAGGACAGTGCCTGTCCACCAGGAATACAGACTTGATTGCAAGTGACTTGTGTCAAGTCTGGAGACATCAAGAGCAGAACATAAAAGCAAGGCAACAGAGATATTTCTAAATGAGCCATTCAACCTCTAAGGCAACGAATCTGGCAACAACTCAAGTTTCAGGAGGAAAAAAGCCAGCATTCCAGGTTTGTGTTCCACAGTTCTACCCTTCATTCATTTTTCTCAGGCAAAAGGTCACCAAAACATCATGTTTTAAATCATTAAAAGACACAATCAATCTCCTTTCAAACTAGCCCATAACTTTGAAACTGGAATCCAATTGCCTGTTCAGGCTCATTAGTGTCTTTGGATCCTAATGACCCACTCAGTTGCAGTAAATGAAAAACTAATCCTTGTTTTATGCCATTGGCCCAAAAGGATTAGCCAACTCTTGCTACCCCTGCAATCAGCCTTGCACTGGGAGGATTATGACCATCTAATACTGTAAGTCTACACATTCCAATCTGTTACAATATGTAGCACTTAAAGCTTATTTCCTTGAAATACTTAAAGGTATTAATGCTGTAGTGTAAGATTGTTTTCTGAGGATGCAGTGATTCACCTGCCCCCAAAGCCTGAATTTACCCACATACATGCAGAGATGCCCTGTTACTCCCAACACAAAGTTTTAATTATGTTCATGGTATTGAAAAGAAAAATTGAAACTTTTTTTTTTCTTGGCATAGAGCCCAGACTGACGATGAAATTATGTACAGAATTTCTATGGGGTTCAGTGCTGTAATTTAAGAGGTAGCTCAAAACAAAGCCACAACTTACATACAATGTTCTCTGATCTAGTCTGTGGGTTGCAACTCCAGGTTTGTACCACTTGTACCACTGCAGTTTTTCCAACTCAGAATTCTGGTTGCTCTTGTTATATTACACATAAAAGCAGTGAGCAATTAGATGAGCCTGCAGTGTTGTGACATAAACTTTTTGTTTTCCTCAAAGTATTCACACGTTGCCATTGACAATTCAGCGTGGTAAAGAGATGCTTTTAACACCCTCAGATGCCCCATTCATTCAGTTTTTCTGTACAAAATATAAATAACTCTTGTGGCTTTATCACCTTAAGTATTGTACATAGCAGCACGACAAAACTTGTCCTGCAGAGTGTTATGCTGGGCATATGCACTTTAGATTGATATTCTTGGACTGAAGTTACAGAAAATTCATAAATTGCTCTGAACATCAAACTTGATTTTTGAGTGGGAGCTGTTTGCTGAATGTCTTATTTCCTATTAAAAGTGGTGTCTGAAGGCATGAAATAGTAGTACATGAAAATAAATCTTATATCCCACAACCTCCAGAAGTCATTACATTAGTCCTTTCTTCATAGTTTCCAAATTAATTTTTTAGTGTCAAACTTATACAGCAGTTGCTAGTTTTTCAGCCAAATATCCCTAACTGTTTATAAACATGCTTTACATTTATGTATCAGTAAAATTATCAGTAAAATAGTAGATGGTGCTCCAGTCATGATGTTATGTTACTTTAGAAATTAAAACAACTTTTTTACTGGAAGATCACTTTGCAGAACAAGGCAGATGTGCAGAACTGCTCTCTATGTTATTTCTGATCAGAAAAATGGCATTTCCATGTAGCTGTTATTTCTGTGGGAGAGAGAAAACCAAGGCATCAGTGTTTTCCTCATCACAGCAGCAGATAAAAGTGTAAATTTCATTAGTAAAATTCTTCAAAGTTTTTCACTCGACAAATTCAAAAATCTATTTATTCAAGTATCATTGTATTTCCTACAAGTTTGGTGACACAGCGTATTTATTATCAATATTTATAATGGAGTGTGGCACATTAGCTTTTATCAGCAATATTTCACAAGTGAAGTGGCTTTCTGTCAAAAACTTCATTAAAAACCTAAGTGGAACAGTAAAGGTATCAGGGCTCTAAATAAACCTTTACCTTCTGGTTAGGATACTCCAATAATCAAATCCCTGCCCTGCTTATTTTAGAGGGGTTTTTGCTGTTTGGGCTTGGTTGTGAGCCTGAACTCTGTTTTACTCGATGCAATCCGAGGAGAGAACAACAAGGCTCCCCCACCTCCAAGGCCTCAGAGCACAAGGGCACAGTGTCACCATATTGTCACTTTGCTGACAGCTGCACAGCTTTTCAGGGATTGCAGCTCCCAGCTGCCCTTCTTCCTGGAGCTTCCTGGGCTCCAGTTCAGCTGCAGCCACCTGGGGGATACCTGCAGTACCTGGTTTTTGCTCTCAAGCAGCCCTTGTTGCACTGACAAGAGAATCTCTCTCTGCTCAGCTCTCAGGCTAGAAATGGGTGTAGGATGTGAGTGTGTAAAAGGCAAACCAAAATGACATTGGGCAGTGAGAGGTGTACCTGTGTCAGCAATCCATCAACACGCTGTTATTGATTTTATGGGCAAAACCAGGAACCATTCCTGGGTGGAATTTGACAGGTACCAATGAAAAAATCCCAGGGTGTGTTTATAAGCAGTTCATGGTCTTAGACCTCAGAAAAGAATCTCAAATGCCTCTTCTGAAGCAGCTTTCTCTGCTTTGTTAATAATCTGTCTATCCAATTTGTGTCAGTAAATGTCCAGCAAGACCTAGGACTGTGGTTCCTCCCACTTCAACCTGCAGCCTTGACTTCTACACTGCAACATCTTAAGCATGGATAACAGAATTCATCAGGAAAGATCATCAGTTATGGAATAACTGGGCAAACAAAATTAAACTTTTGGCTTTCTAAATAATCTCAGAATATCTGTCAGCCATGTACCTGAAACATTGCCCCAAATAAAAGGTAGAGACTCAAACTTCCCTCTACCTTAGGTTTTTCAGAGTGACAGGTATGCAGTAGATTAGAAAAGCTGTGTCTCACTTCTTAGTAGCTGGACCTCAGCAGGAATTCACTAAAACTTCCTGATTCGCTTCAAGTTAAAAATAAAAATCCAATTTTCACAAATGCCTAGGCATAAAGATCGTCTTGAGGCATTTAGGAGTTTGACAGAAAAGAAACAGTGGCATAAATAATCAAGCTTTTGGTCATTCAGAATTTTTCAGGGCAGCAAAGGGGAAGGGACTCTACTCCCCCTGGGACTTGGTTGACATTTTTTGGCAGACTTTGCAGACTCTCGAGGTAGGATACTTTTTGGCCACTTGCTCCTCTCAGTCTTTGTGCCCTTCTGACTCATTTATGCATTTGCAATCTCTTCTCTGAAGTCTGTTAAATGATGTGGATCTCTCTTTATTTTGCTTGCCTGCTGTCAGGCAGGGATTTTTCTCATAGTAAGTGACTGGGAAACCCAATTCCTTTATAAGTTTGTGAGGAGTTTCAAAAATTAGTAACCTATGTTTCATGTGTAACAGAAAAAATATCTTCAAAGTGATCTGATCTTTCCTTCAAAAGCCATAAATATGAAAGTTGTGGTTCTAGAGAAGATGGCTCTGAGGGATTCCCAGAGCACAGTGCTCTGGTGGCTCACACCAGTCAGCATTCCTTGCTGAGCAATCCTGATATTTTCCTAACAGCCATTCTTTCCATAAGGAAAGGCCTTTGTGGAGAACTGAGGGATAGACTTGTGCTGACCACAGGTGGACTTTGTGAACTTCTCTGTCTTTTTTGAAAGACACTACATGGATGGATGGATGGATGGAAGGTTAAGTATTACACTTGCAACATTTTTCCTCATCACATATTAAGAAACACCTACAAAACTTTACATAAAATGAACAGAAACGTTTATTTCAAATATTTTATAAATCAGCTGTTATACACAGAATACTCAAGAACATTGTCTTCAATTCAAATTCAGCTGTAACTGCTACAATAATCATTCTTACTAACACAAGTAATTTAGCTTGTATCAGAAGCTGAAAGTTCTCCTCTATATGTTTAAATGCTCTCACAGCCACTGAATTAACAATCTACCCTAAAATGATATTTCTTTTTGTGAGCGCCAGTTTAGAAAGAGCATATAATAATAATTTATGAACAAACACATTTCAAAGATAAATAAGAAACTCTCAAAACGTGGTTGATGAACACACATCACAGCAATTGCAATAATGTATTCTTACAAGAAATGGAAGGAGAAGAAATGCTTTGTACTTTAACTCAAGAAACTGGAAACATTTGTCAAGGCTAAGTAGGAAAACAATTTAAAAAGAAGTCAAAGGTATTCAAAAGAGTGTAAATGGCTTTGTACTTTGTATGGAAGAATGAAAACCTTCCATAGAAGGAGACTGTGATGATCTCTGATCCTGTCCAAATGCAAATGAAAAACTAACATCATCTTTTCCATCTCCAAATGCATGAGAAGTGGATTCCGAGGAGAAGGGAAAGGCAAATGCATCTTCATTTTCTGGCTTCCCAAAGAAGCTTCCTATATGGAATACATATAATATTTGTTATTAGATTAAATCTGAGAGAATGCTGCATTCAGCACATGCTTCTTTATTAAAATATTGTGCCAAATATCCCACTGGCATCACCCCACATTTGTGTGTTTATTGCTGCACCAGAAATGGTATTTCCAGGGGGTTGTTACTAGAATTGACATTGAAGGAAGAGTGGAGCACTTGAATGGTTTAGAACAACAAAACACTTCTGCATGACACATTTTGCACCAGAGATACTGTAAACAGAATCTGCAAAAGTGTTTATTTAGAGAAAAATGTGGTCAACCATTGAAATACTTGGAGTTTTTCCCCTCCTTTGCAAGTCCTCTCATTTTGCTTCAAACACACTTAACACTAGCCCTATTTCTTTCTTTCTCATACCTCTTCTTTTCCATGATGCATTGGGCATTTGAAGCCCAACATGCAAGGGAAGAATTAAGCTAGATTTAGCTAAAACACAAATAAGCACAATAAATCACTGAGCTACATTACCACAACTGAACATCCTTTCAGACAACCAAAGGAGCTCTGTTAAGCTGGATCATGAGCCTCTCAATCATAGGAACACAAGCAGAAGAGAGCTGATATACACAAATACAGCTGAGTTTCAGACTTACCAATATCTTTGTGTAGGGACAGAGAGTTCAGGTTTCCCACAGAGTAATTTTCCTCTGTCTGAAGTAAAAACAAAATTTTAATTTAACAAATGAGAAAGGCAAAAAGTAAACTTCTTTGCTGATATGTAATATGTTCATCTGGTTTTGGTGAGAAAAACAGTCTCAGTGAATGTTAGCAGCCTTTACAAAATCTGAGTTTAAAGGTATTTATCAGTCCCTAAAGTTGCAAGGTAAATTCTTTGATAGATGAGTTTTGTATTTGCATGCAGCTGTAGACACCCTTCCTCCATTCTCCTAGGAAAAAATCAGACTGATAACAGTCCAAAAGGTGACTTGACTTACTGATGGTTTTTTTAAACCGAAGAGATTGGATTGTTCAAATCTGTGACATTTTATAAAATCTCCAAGCAACAAGACAGATACTTCCTGCTGAGTAGGGCCTCACATTGCCAGAAAGAGTAGCAGGATAATCACTTGTCACTCTTAAGTTCTTAGACTAGATTTAAAATAGATACTCCCATCTAACTTTAAAGAATCCCAGAGCTGCTACAGCCTGATAAATTCTTGGTTTCTGCTGCTGAGCAGGCACAAAATAATGTGGGTTCTGACAGCACTGGGTGATTTAAAACCCACCTAATTCCTAAACAATTCACAAAGCGCACACCAGTGTGTTCTCTCCCACACACAGTTTATGCTATGAAACACCAAACCCAGAATAAAATGATGCTTTCCCTCATGCCTGCTTCAGCTCCCAGCCAGCAACCACGAGACTGAGCACACCCCCTGCAACAGCAGCTACCTGGGCTCAAATCCCTTTTTTGCATAATGGGGCTTGGACCTAAGTGATACCTAAGCCCTGTCTGATGGGCTATCCTGGATCCCCAATTATCAACCTATAGCCCAGGAGAGGAAAAATTACTCCAGAGCACTGGAGCTAGGGAACCTCCAAAGAAAATGGAAGATCTGGATTCCATTCCTTGTTCCATTTAGTTGCCTACCTAGGTCCTTCATTTGAGTATAGCTAATCCAGGTTTGCTGTTCAGTAACCCTAATAGAGTGTCCTTTCTTCCCTTCTCACTGTTCTTCACTTCATCAAGACAAAACCACACAGGAGAAGCATGTGAGTTGTGAAGTCTGCTAGGGAACTTGAATTTTGCACTGTAACACTGAACCAGAAGTGAATTTTGGTGAATTGAGTCACTGTGTATTTACACGTGATCCATATGAGAGAGGTTCATACTTGGTTAGAAGTCATCATAGGGTGATTGCCAGGAGAAGAACTAAACATTTTCAAAGAACATCAAACTTAGAATAACCAAGATACTAAAAAAAATGTCTGCTGCAAAGATAACCAGTCTGAAAATCTCATTTGGTGTCAGTGCTGTTTTGTTCACATAATTTGCCTTGTGGAAATTTAATGTTCACAATTAATCATTTTTACCTCATCAGATGAATTTTGTGCTCCAAACAGAGAAGAATCAAATAAATTAAAGCCAGGTGACTTCTGGGAGAAGTTCATGAAAGAAAAGAAAGCAGGAGATTTTGATGTTCCCTCTTCACAACCTAAATTTTGAATGCTGTAAATACAGAAAGGTAGAAACTGTATTAATAGTTTTTTAAGTGATGTAAATGGCTTTTCCCTCCTATTTTTTTCCTTTTCCTCTTTTTTCACTTTTTTACATCCCATAGCTTCCATCAATAATTGCCTTTTGCATCACAGAACAGATAACACAATTCTTCAAAGTAAAGGGAGGTGATGTTCTTACCAACTCTCTGCCCACTTAACAAAAAAACCCCAAAATCCCATTTAAAGATAGAAATCAGAGTAACAAATATTACTGCAGGATAAGGCAATGTGTCTCATATATTTCTAAGCAAAGTACTGCTCTTTCAAAACAGCTTCAACTGGAAATGATATTAAGAAGAAAACATAATAAATATCAAGCATAACTTAAAAAAAAAACCTGAACATTTTCAGAAGAGCTTTCTTGAAAATTCTGTCTCTAATATCTTTCAAAAAGAGCACAAATGTTTGTACAATAAACATGAGTACAAGTCTGTGCTCAGAAACAAAATAAAAGTTAAAATCATACAAGTCAAATGGAGGTGTTTTTGAGAAGTGTGGGTTCTTCCCCTTTAAGTCAGGTGTTTTAGGTGCTCTCAAGAAAGGTTCTACACTTTTTTCTGTTATGGCAGGATTATCTTCATTTGGCTTAAAACGTCTGTGCACATCCTATTAAAAAGAAATAAACAGTCATGTTTATAACACATAAAATTTCCCAAAATACCATTAGTCCTTTTAACCATAAATATGTTCAGTGGAGCCAGCACTGAGCCTGCTTATTTACAGCTCTGTGCAAGGAATGAGTTTTAAATGCAGACTTTTTTCAAAACGTTTCATCAACTCAAATTAATGAAAAAGTTTTGCACCAATTGATACTTTACCAATTTCTGAGACTTGCCTCTTGCTAATTGAATGAAGTATGTGAAAATGCTTTGACTATTCTAAACAAACTTCTTACTTATGACACAAGAAATGCTTTTCTTACTCGAGGCACATACAAACAGTCCATGTGCTCATCTGCTTCATCAGCATCAGCATGTTCAGCCTCTTGGCTTGCTGCATGAAAAAGACAGCACTGCCTGTATTATAACAGTATTTTAAACAGACACATAAAAATGACATTGTGGGAAAGAATCCACGAGAGAGGTTCACGAGCTTGGCATTGCTATTGGTAAGGAAGTGTTCTGACTGTGGTTTTCTCAACAACCCACTTTGTGGCTCTGTCCATAACAATTGCCTCTTGTTCTGCCACTTGCTGTTGTCAAAGCATTTACTCGGGCTGCTGCTTGTGGTTTGGTGTGTTCTTCAAACCTGCCCATTGTTCCCTGAGAGTGCTGTGTTTGTATCCTCCAGCTATTGCTCTCTGAGTGCTAATAGTCAATAGAAAGCAGGTGGGAGCAATATAAAAAGGACATCCATGTGACAGTGATGAAGTGTAGATTAAAGAACTGGGCAAGAGTCAGGATGAGAAATGAGAAGAAACATTATCAGACTTTCTGTTGTGAGTTTCTGCTTTAAGCTTCAGACTGTGCTGTCTCAGGCAAGGTGGGTTATGGTCCTATGTTTCAATATTCTCTTTGTAAAAAAATCTAAGCTATAATTTTTTATGTGCATCTAAACAAGCAGTACAATTAGAAAAATATTTAAACTGAAGCTCAGTTCCTTGTGATTTCAAAAATTCCAGACATATTTGTAACGACCCTGGTTTTTTCTGTAAGAATTCTGCAAGTTTTTCTCCAGTTAATTTTCATCTTTAATAATCTTGATCTGATTCATCAAGATACCTAAATTACTGGGTTTATTATATCTCTTTTCTTTGCATTTTCTTTTGCCTTCTGGCTAGATGTTGAGACTGGATTTCATTTTACCCAAGTAATTTGAGACTTAAGTGTGAATTTACAAGAGGTGCCGGACAGATACATTCATTCACAATGGTCAGAGCAGATTAAATCCCATATTACTGAGCAGTTAAATCTCTGTTTAAATTAGGACTCTGCCTGTCTGCTACACTCAATTTTTAAACTAAACAATCAAGGTGGAAAAGAAATGCAAATGGTGGCCCTCTTGATGCCAGAATGAAAATCTGTCCCTAGAATTTTCTAGTGAATAATTATATGATCCAACCTTATTAAAAAAAATATGATAGTACTTTACCTATTACTGCATTTTCACTCCCAAACTGTTGATTGGAAGTCAACTGCTTTGGAAGATCGGACAGTCTAAAAGACAAAGTTTAATGTTTGTCTAAATGTGAATTATTTCCATAAACCCCAGCCTCAAGAATGAAAGCTATTTTATTGAAGAAAAGTTACCTGAATTTCACTTGGTTTTGGATGTTTACTATTGATGGAACTTGGGCAATTTTTGGGTTATTAGTCCCTGCAGTGTCAATAACCATCTAAAAGACAGAAAAAATTCAAATGAGGCAGCAAGTGAAATTGTCACTGATACAACAATATCACTCTGATTTCTCCTTAGACTGTGGAAATCCCTTCTTTTAATCAGAACTTAAGAATCAGACAATGTAAAACCCTTTTCTTTGTTTTATCTACATTTTGACAGCATGATACCCAAAACCACTTCTGTATTTTTTTTAATAAAGTCTTAGTCACAGCACTGATAACTAGATGTGATTAACTACCTTTCCTGTGACACAGATGATGTTATGTCATTTACAAACTTCATGGAGGTTTGCTGCTGCTGCAGCCTGGTTGCTTGTGCTTGTCAACACAAAAAGGGCTGGGGCCAGGCCTGGCTCTGCCTCTGAAGGCCAACTGAGCATCCACATCAGTCTCAGTGAGCACAGGTCTCATGTGGGGATTGAAAAACTGCAGAAAACGTGGAAATACTCCCATCTCACAGGTTTTCATCACAGCAGAAGCCATCACTCTTCTAGGTAACATGTATTTGTGCCCTAATGGCAGGGTGAGGAATCTATGCCTCAGCATCAAGTAACACATTATTTTACAGGGCATGTCTAGTTCTTGTTTATTTTTAATTAACAAAATGTATCAAGCTGAATTCTATTCAGGGTAGGGGACAAAAGAGCTGGTCCTGCAGAATCTGCCTGCCACTCAACTCCTGTAGTGTACAGCACACCTTTCCTAAAGCATAGCAACCTTCTTTCCTCCAATTTTTTTGTTTTTCCTCCAACTCCATCTTCTTTTCCTTGTTGCCATCACCCTTTCTTAAAAGTCCTCTTAACCCTGACTTACTGCTTCCTACAATTGTCTAAGTGCAATTCTAGGTCCCAGACTCCCAGCCTCATCTCTAGATTACCCTGGCAACAGCCCTTCCACCATCCTCATCCTGTCCAGCTCCCTAAGCCAGTCACAAATCAGAATTGCTTGAAATTTCTTCTGGTCTTGTCCCACTCAGTCCTGCCACTGTCCTTCATCTTGTCTTGTGTTATGAAGGCTTTGTCTTCTCACACAGGCTTCACTCTAAAGCATTTGGTGATTCACTCACTTCATTCTTCAGTTCCCTTGAAATTCTTAAGAAAATCACAACTGGTTATGCTAACTTTTTTTTTTTAACTGATCTTTTGTTGTTCATTAAATTTTGATTTTAAATAGATCAGTGAGATGTCTCTTAGAAAGATAATTTAGAAACAGAAACATCCCCAAGCTCCTGCACAAAAATTATTCTACCCCTTATGGCCTTACCTCCTCTGATTTCTCCTTTTAATTCTTTAACAATATCTTGCTCCTATGAATGGTCTTGCACTTCATGAGACTATTGGTGGTTTCCACAACTTTGCAAGTTGTGCCTCCAGCTTTCTTCTGGATTAGTTTATTGTATTTGAATAAAAAATATTGTATCTGAATAAAGCTGCAATTCACTGCACCATTTCAAAAATGTCATAGTAACTATATTCTTATGGGTGAGAGATAGCAAATGGAGTTGTGGGCTCCTGCAGTGCACCAAGGAGTGTTGCTCATGTTTTATTCCTCTCAGCCCAGACTTCTGTTTCTGGCTAAACCCCAGAATGGAGCTGTTAACTGTGGGCTGTCCTGTACATTCAGTCCTTTATGAAATCCTTCATTATGGAGTAGATGGCTCAGGATTCATCAGTAACAGACAACTCTGATCCTCCTTTAGAGTTCCAAATATTTGCTACATACAGAATCTACAAAGGTTATTTTAAATGCTAAAAACTGCTATACAAAATGAGTTGGTAAGATGGTCCACCTCAATTTTGGCGTTAGAATGGACTTTGTAAGAACACAGATATTTTCAGAATGAAAAGGCACCAAAGAAAGGTTTTTGCAGTGATTACCAAGCAATTGCAGTGCTAACAGGTTTTATGTAAGACATAATACCAGGAGGTATATTTGAAGTATTTAAAATTTAAACAACCACATAAAACAGATTATTTAACTTCATATTTTTACCAGTGGGAGAGCAACACACCTGTGATAGATTTTCTGCAAGGCTGGAGGAACTGCTGGTGGCCACTGAAGATTCCAGTGGTTTCTGTTTTTCTTCTCTCCCTAGGTTTACAAGTATTACACAATATTATCAATAAGATTAAGTGTCCAAAATATGGCATTGTTAAACAGAACATGGGAATAAGCCTTATAAATTTTCCTTTAAATAGAGAGCAAAAAGAAACTTACCACAAAATATGAAAATATCAAACAAATAACAGTTATTTAATATTTACTGTAGTGGAAACAACAGTGCTAAAGGTACTTTAGATTTGGAATTAAATTATTTTCAGATGTTTCTGACACTATGCATCAGGTGTATGTCATGTTACTTTACTCACTGCACAGATAAGGGAGAAATCAGACACACAAGGTTTCCAGAATATAAAAAAAGGTAAGCACCCAACTCCCACTGAAAGCCTGGCTTCAACTGTAAGTAGCTGAGCAGTTCACTGGATTCATTATCATCACTTACCCATTCTTTTGCACAAAAATAACCCAAAATGCTCACTGAAGTCATTAAACCCACTGCACCTGTTTCTGCTCGTTGCTTTGAGAATCTAAAACTCTGTACAGAGTGGACAAATTTCTGAGGAAGGCATGAGACAGTCAAGGTTTTATACAGCTGATGTTTCTTCTTTGGCAAAGATGGGTGTCCACGCTCTTCAAACACCCTAAACAAATTTAAATTAAAGGAAACAAACTAATCATTTCAAAATAAAAGAAACCATATCAATATGACTGCATAAAATATAACTGCTTGAAATAAGTGGAATTCTCAAGGGCATTGGATGTTGTCAAGGAAGTTCTACTACTTTCATCACCAGTAGTTGATAAAAATGAGGTTTTCTTTCAATAATATCAGAGAGCAAGTATCTCTGAGAAAGAAGCCATAAAGGAGTAACAAGCCAATCATAAGAGCACTGATGGCTTAAATTTTGTCTGTATCAAAGACAAGTTTTAGTATTGTGGAGTTTTACACTCTGATTAAAATGCCTCATTATTGTAGTTCTGAAACCACATTTTTACATTTCAAACCACTTTCTCTCTCTCTCTCTCTCTCTCTCTGAGATTGTTTGGAATACTCACACTACACATACACAAAAGAGAAAACTGCAGCAAGTGTTTTCACTTGTGGGGTAATTATCTGTGTAGGGTAAATAGCCCTTTACAGTGCAGAAAGACAAAGGTTAGCAGAACAATGAAGAGTAAAGTGGCTGTTTGGCACAGGAACATTTACTATTTTTTAGAATAATGAGTTCTATTTTGTTTTCTCCCTGGCATTCCTGCTTAGTGCTTCTGTGCTTCTAGCTACAACATCTGGTTTGTAGCTGACTGAACAATGCTGTTCAGAACAAATGAAGAACTGAGTCAGTCTTTTTGTTCTTCTTGAAATTCTCCATGAACAAAAATAAGATAAAATGTAGGCTACACCTTATAAGATGTGTAGTAAAATTAGCAACACTAATAAAAAATACCACTGAGAAGCACTGGCTAAATACAAGGACCTAACATATTAAACTCACATACATACATGTGAACTGTGTGAACTGTGTGAATTAAAAACACATAAAACCCTGAAAGCACCTCAGCCAAGTATCTCTGATGAAAAGGACTATTTTCTCTTGCAGTTACATTTATACCTGGTGCTGTGCTGGACTGAGACTGAACAAACTGTACAAAACATCTACCACCTAAAAATTAAAAACCAAAGTAAATCTTTCTGTTGCATTAGTTTTAGATAAACCTGTGTCAAGAATGAATACAGAAAACAAAATGTGTGTGGCTGGTGTATCTTTAAATTCAGACACAGGGAGCTCAAAAGCATGGAGAAATCAAAACAGAGCTAAGCACAGAACTCTGGCTAAAACTGTTTTACTTTGTTCCAAATGGCTCATTTTGCCACAATCATCATTCAAAGATCAGCTGAACAAGGCTACTGTGGCTGAGCTCATCAGTACGTCTGCCATAAATAGGGGAGAGTTTGTGGTTGGGGGTTTTTTGGTTGGTTGGTTGGTTGGTTGGGGTTTTTTTTCAGAACTTAGGAGGTCAAACTCTGTTTTTAGAAGTTCCTGGAGTCAGTTTCCTTGTGCTCCTGTAAAGCCTAGCAGACAACTCTGTATTTCTAAAGATTTACTCTCCATTAAAGAAAAAATCATCTTACAATGCATATCTATATAGAAGAATGTCTCAAAGGTAGAGTTACAAACCAAACTCAGAGATTCTTAAGATATTCATTCTTTAGGTAACAAAACCTTCCAAAAGAGCCTGCAGTTAACCTGTGCTCCCTTCCCTGTGCAGTACACCTCCTCCCTTCCCTCCACAAAAGCACTATTGAAATATAAACCATGCAGATCTTCTCTGACATTAATTAATACCACTGGAAGAAAAATAAAACTGCATCACGAAGCTCAAAACAATCTAAATTGCAGCAACAAGAATAATCATTTGTCTTTTTTTCTACTTCATTGTTAGTAGACATCTGAGTAGATAAAAACTCTTTAACTTGATCCATACTGCAGGATTTTTTGAAGTGCAAAGAGAAAACCAGATATTTTTAAGCCAAAATAAATTGCCATTTCCTTAGTAGCATTTTTATCTTTGCAGCATAAAGAAACCCAAGGGTGAATATTAATTTCCACTACAGGAATCAAGTGTATCTCAATATACATATGAAGAATCAACCTGCTTCTGTGGTATTTACACCTACTGAAACCATGGTCAGTGTTCTCATCAGGAGCATTCTTTTGAGTTGGCTCTTCATATATGTTTACATTAGAAATCTAGAAACAACTTCTTAAGTATTTTTCTAAGATTTATATTATCAAGTTTTTTCTTTGATCAGTAAAAGTCAATCACTTCTGATGCAAGGATGCTGAAAGAACTGCAATAATCCACCATGGAATCTCCTTTATTTGAAGATGTAGCAAAAAGCTCTCATTTGGAAAGTAAGAGATGGAATTAATAGATGACCAAATTGGAAAGAAAAAGAAATAAAGAATTAGAGAGTCATGGAATTAAATCTCTCCCAACCATTTTACAAAAGCAGAGAGAATGAGCACTGTATGTGCTATAGCACAGTTCAAGATACCAGCCTCTCTATGTAATGAATAGAATGTCTAATTGAGACATCAAGACCAGGGCTTCAAAAGAGTTGAGTCCTGTTTGGTGATAGATGAGAATTCTTGTTTTGGGAATTAAACTGTGACACTTGTCAGTGTAACTGCTGAGCTGGGAAGAGCAGAGGAATCTGTGTTTTACACTCCTAACCAAAAACTGGCCAGACCTAAGTGATTCAAACAGCCTTCCAGGCTTTTGAAAGGAGCAGCTCCCACTGCCATCCTGCTGCCCCCAGCAGAACATCAACACCAGCACCTATTAATTGCCTTGCAAGCTTGCTTCTTGTCTTGAAGCCTTCTAAAGCTTTTCATGGGTATTAATCTGTACATTGTTCTGCCCACTGCTTTCATTGCTCTCTTCAGTTCTTTCCCTTGATGCTGCTGGTTTCATGCTGGTCTGGATCAGCTCATGGAGATTCACAGTACAATTCCCTTTTATTTCTTCTGTTGTGGCAGAAGATGAAGATATCTCCTCTCTTCACAAAGATCTTTTTGCTCAGTAGTAACTTTGTAGTGGCTGCAGGACAGCTCAAAAGAAACTCCTGCCTTTGGTACCCACATTCTGCTGTTGTATAGTTTTATTTCCTATGGCTCATTTTCTCAGTACACAGTTTCTGTTTGGGGTTTTGTTCCAGAGTTTTCTTTTGGGTTTGTTTTTGTTTGGTTGGGGTTTTTTTTACAGCTTCATAACAGACCAATAGTTACTTAAGCAGTCACTTCCATGCTTTTTAGTGAAGAATTTTTTAATACACTAATGCCAGATAAAGATATTAAGAAACCAATTTGATGCCATTTTCTACAAGGCTTTCTGTTGTGGAACATACACAACTCCAGGTGAAGGTACAAGCAGACTTCCTGACAGGAAAAGAAATGTGCAAATGGCAGGTCTGGCAGTGCACTCTATGGATTCCTCACCACGAGGAGCCTCACTGAGGGATTCTTACACCTCCATACCCAGAGCATGGATCTCTGCCTCTTACAGCAGGTCTTTAACTGGTATTTTGTGTTCTGCAGACTGAGCACACATGGGTTTCTTTGAAAATTTAAAGACAGTGCTTCCCTTTTTTTTTTTACCTTGTCTTAAAACTAAGGGGATTTCTTGCTTCCCCAAGTTTCTGTTCTTGCCAATTACAAAAATCTTACATGAGAAGGTAAAATGGGTGCAAAGTCTACACCACAAAGAAATGATCATCTGAATGATTCATAGGCCTGTAAGAAGATATTAAAACTTAAAAGGTCCCTGTGAAAAGAATCTTAGGAATTACTTTTTTATAGATATGTTCCACTAAATGCCTATTTAAAATCCTAAAATGAACCTTTTCCAAGCACATCATAATATAAAATCACTTTGTCTAAGTCTTTCAGACATATTTTTGCTTTAAAATGGATTTTGGTCTAAAAGTGTCAGCTCGACAGGAGATGTTTCAGCTTTCACAGGGACTCCAGATAAGTGCAAGATAGTCCTCATGGTGATTTTCAGTCATTGTAATTGAGCTCAAATTAAAGTGAGTCCCAGCTGTAAATGATTGCTGACTAATTTCCTAAGCCATTAATCCTGTCTATGAAACTTTCACTCATGCTTGTTTTTAAGAACTAAATTAAGAGTTAAATTTCTTAAGTAGTTCAGAGGTGAAGACAACTGACATGTGGAACCCTGACTCCTATTCCAAATATATATTTAGTAGAGTTAATGTTATTTTATCTCTGACTGCCCAGTCACTGTAGTTGTGTTCAAAACTACTTATACAGATCTCTCAGCAGTAGCTGAGGAGAAAATGCTTCTACAAAATATTTTTGTAGCATGTTTCCAGACACATTGGGCTTCCAAGAATCAAAAGTTGTCACTATCTTGACCCTCAGAAATATAAAACTTGTTAAATTACATAATTAAATCACATGACCAGGATTAGAGAAGCTTGCCAGTCCTTATTTAAAAACAATCTGTGTTTTGTAGTAGTCTTTGTGTAATTCTGAGGTAGTATTCTGGATAAAAGCAAGAGGAAAAATAATTCTGAAGTGTACCTTTCTTTAAACTCTTCTGGCTTCTCAAGAATTTTCTGGTTTTTTCCTTCAATATTTTTGGAATTATTTTGATCTTCTTTAGTCTCTTTGAAGGCCTAAAAAGATAAAGAACAGATGGCATAAAAATTGACAAAACTTGAACTATTTTAGCTACATGCTGCAAAAATTTTCTAAACCTGATGAATCAGTAGTAGATTTTGTAGCCAAGAAGTTCTGAAGAAATCAGGAGAACGAGGTTAAAAAGAGGCAACATCTTTTGTAGGATCAACTCTAACAACTGGAATAAACACAGTTTTGGAGCATGGGCCTAAATGTCAGAACCTGGAGCTCCTTACATGGTCTCCTTCATAGCTACAAAAAATTCACCACATCCCTCTTCCTGTGTGTTTACACAGCACGAACCACACTGGGAACTTCAGTCTGCAACTAAGACTGTCAAACAGGATCACAGAATATAAACAGAAAAAAACACCTGGGCAAAACGTGCTGCTGTCAGCACAAGGCAGTAAATGGAGTCATTGTCCAGACAGGTAAAAGCAGCCAGATGCAACACCATAAAAAGTTACTAACCCTATACAAGACTGGGCTGCTCAGGCTTAGAAGAGACCTTTTACAGAGGAGTAGGTCCAAATTCTGTACTGATAAAGTCCCACTGATTGTTTTTAGAGATTCTCCCTTTGGAATCAGTGCTTCTCCTAGTCAATCAGCCAGTTTTACTGCTGGGTATTATACACCCACACACGTATTTTGGGGGGGGGAAAAATAAGGAGAGAATGAATTTCCATTATTTTTATTGTGAAGCATATTTAGTTAAATACAAACCCCTAAAAACCCAGTGGGACCTGTGAAAGCTGCACACTCAAGCCCTGGGGCTCACTGAGGAGTGGCCCTGATCTATTTTCAAGTGTATTCTCCTGAGCTGACACCAAAGTCACCATCACATGGTGCCTTAGCAGAAACTGTGGCACAAACTGAGGTCAGTAGAAAGCAAGCTTTAAGAACCTTTATATTCATGGAGCCCTCTTCTCTTAGAAAATATATGTGATGCTGTAGAAACGTAATTATAAGGCTGGAATCATCCTGTTGGTCTGTGAGCTTGAAAACACACTACTTTTTTGGTGTTTCAGAAAATGTAACAGTGCTATGTGTGACCACACATATAACACGTGTCTATATAAAATAAAAGTAAGATACAGTTACCTTTTTTAAGTAGTCAATTTTCATTTGTAATTCTTCTGCTTCTTTTTCCAGTTTGATGTTTTCCTGGGCAGCAGCTTCAGCAAGCTGCAAGGTTTCCAGTGTTTTTTTCCTCGTAGAGGCACTTCCATGTCATGGAATATATTTTACAATATATTTTTTCAAGCAAGGGATGCCATCAGATCCCTGACCTCTCTATGCTATAACAAATGCTAGAGGTGCAGGAAGCTCTGACAAATCTGTATTTTCATGGCAAATCTTCAACTCTAACTTCAATTAAGCTTCTCCAAAATGAAGCATTTTGATGGATGTGTTATTAAATTAAATTTTATTTTCTTTCCCCAAAATGCTCCCATAAATTTAAACTGAATAGCTGACTTTGACCTTCTGTTTTCTCACAGAGAAATGCCAATGCTGCCACTCTAAACATAAATATATGAATAATTGCTTTATTTTCAAATAGAAAATTGTGAAAGGTAAATATAAAACTTGTTTCCTGCCAACTGAACAAACACTATACATCAAGGATACATGTGTATAGCCCAAGCATTTATGGATGTAAAAGGAGCAGCCTCTGCAAAAATAAAATTTGCTTTCAGATCATTAAATAACAAATCCATTTTCTTAGCAAATACAAGATAAATTAATAGATCAGGAGCTTTTATCTTGGCTTAGTATAGATAACAAAAAGTGTAGTACAACAGTAATGGCATTAAAAAACAGCACTAAAAAGTGACAAAAATTAAATTTACAATTTTGGGAGGCTTGATCTAAAGAAATCTAACTTTTTTACCCCAAGAAGTTCAATGACAAATCTCTCCCCATTACATTTATGGGTTGGAGGAAGCAATATTAGTATGTACAATCTAAATTCTTACTTGCTACAGATTTTTTTTTTCTAAAAATGAGGTAATAAAGAGAATATATTTTATTAGCTTAACTAACTTCAGAAAATTAGAGGGGGCAGTGCACTGCCAAAAAGCTTTCCTGTAAAAGCATTAACAATAGCAGTACCCAGAGTATCCAAGCAAGGATCTTCTTTCCATTTGTATTTTTCAAGGCGTTTCAAAACTCTCTTTTGGATTTCTTCAACTTCTGCCTTTTTTTTGTAATACTTCTGGGCAAGGGGAGTTTCTGTATATTTCTTCCGATGTTCCTCCAAAGTCCTTCTGCACTGGGCTATGGAATCCTCATACATTTTCCTATAAAATACATGCAATTTAATTCTTTTTCACAGGAAACCATTGTTCATAAGGGAAAAAACTTATAAATTCATGGCATCAGCTCAGTCAATTTGCTGCTATCATAGGAAGAAGGGTCAGGGTATATTTAGTATGGCAATATTTGGCTTTATTTCTTTTGTTTTCCAGCTGTATGCAAGGAAGACTATGCTGCATGTAACAAAGAATAGTCATGATGTAAAAACCAGCCAAACCTCCCTGTTCTGAAGGGAATGTGGATCATACAATATTCAAAGGCAGCCTGGAAGATGAAAAATGTGTTTTTCCCTGTATAATTATCATGAAACTCACTGCAGGCCAAAGTCTCTGCTGGTGCATTTTGGCACAATTCCATCAGTTTTGGTGGAGCTGGATCAAAGTTACAGTAGGAGAGAATTTGGCCAAACCTCCCACATTTAGAGCAGCCTCCAAGGAGATGCTGAGTAATCTCTGTGTGACTCAGGGAAGCCTTAAACACACACATCAGTCACACTGAAACAACAGGACTATCCATACTTAAGGTTAAGCAAACACTTCAATGTTTAAGTGGCAAAGAGCCAGAATGCTCAGCTTCTTGTGGGGCTGCCCTGGAAATTAATGTTACACTAAATGCAACCTCACTGACATCATGTGAGCACATAGCTATGAATTACTGAAGTAGGTAAAATCAATTAATGCAGGAACAGCTTATGTGAACAATGGAGAGGCAAATTTAAAAAATACTAAATTATTAGTACACCTAAAGATTAGCAAGAAATTCCTTTATGGGAAAAACTATGGTGCAAAAAAGCAATGAAAGCCAGAAACCCACCTCTTAACCTGCCCCTACATTAAGGAACAGCTCTCACTGCTGGCAAAGCACACAGGACTTCTCTTTAAGGAGCACATTTTATCTCAAAGTGCTATTAATCATTTAATTGCAGCATGACTGAAAGGCTGCACTTGACAGTCCTGGCTGCCTGCTGGCTGTGCCAGGCAATGGCTGAGAGAAAAACTTATGTCCAAATTCAATACTAGAATCCCCTGATCTTACAAAAGGGAAACAAATTCACAAGGCAAAACACAGATTCTAATTTTCAGATTAAACTACACTCCAGGCATGAGTTCCTGTTAAACTGACTGCTAAACTTTAGGGGAGAGAAGTTGTAGGTCAACACTGTGAATCAAACTTAGGAACTGATATTTCCCAAACTTCACATAGAAAATTACACTAATCTATTTACTTTTCTACACGGGTGGTCTCAGAAATCTAAGGGTTTTGATTTACTTAATATTTCTCTATGCTGTGCAAAATTTCTGAGGAATGAAACATGAAAAATATTCAGTCCTATTTAATTAAATAGATGTTACAACAATAGCTGATCAATATATAAATTTGCTAATAAACTTAGAATGCATTACAAATAAATTTAAATAATATAAATAAGCAAAATAATTTCTTGTAACTGGTACATTTCAAGCTTGTGAATATAATCTTAAAACTTTATATTCTTTTCCCAAAATCTATTTTTCACAGATAATATTTATGACCATGTATCATATAGTAGTCTTGAGTAATCATCACTATTTTTGGTATTTTCTCCAAGTAATTTACATTCTCCTGTTCATGCAAATAACACAGACTATTTAGAATTCACCACTGTTCACATTAATTAGAAAAAGTTTTAATCTAATTACAACAGGAAAAGGGCAACATTCACAACCCCCTGAACATTATGTGGATAGCAATTTATTACTTTTTCTTTCTTCATATGACTTATTTTCAGGATTAACTTCCAGTTCATAGATGCATTCTTATATGTTCTTGAAACCACTAACACAAAAAAATGTGGAACGTTTCATAAACCTCCATTATAAGTGCTTAATTAAACATGAACTGATCTGCCCATCTTTTAAAAACATCTTTCCATCTAAAGCAGCATGTCCTCAGTGCCCCCAGATGCCAGGCTAAAAAGAACATTCAGCTCACAAAGTTCTAAAAACACTTATTTTTTTCCCTAATTTAAATACTTAGAATTTGCTGACTAGAACATATCATCAAATGCTTTGGTGCAGAGAGACTATATCTGGGGCACAGTTTTGAAAAATACATGAATTAAATTTATTTTGTGATTTGTACTCATGATGTCTTATAATTAAGCTCAGGAAAACAGATCAAACACTTTCATGTTGGAATTGAGACTAGTTATCTAAAGAAGCAATTTAAAAGTAATGCTTCTTTGGCTTGTCAGCTCAAATTAGTGAAAGCCAAAATGGCTTAATCATATACTCATAGAAAGCCAATTTAGCCTTATTTTTCACCAAATTTAGAGCTCTGAACAGGAAGAAGAAAGATAAGCTACTAAGTGAGTTAATTAAAGGCTCTCAGGCATGCTGTTTCTGCTGTCTTGGACAACTGGCAAAAAGAATGATTACAAAAGACTCAAAGCCAATGTTTTAAATTACCTAAATTTACAACTCCAAACTGGTGTTTAGGTATCTGGAGGGGTCTGCCCTCCAGATAGGTGACTTTTGCACCACAGGGCCAAGCAGCCTGCACCCCTCACAGGCAGAGCAGGGCAGGTGAGCAGCCTCTCGAAAATGGAGATTAGTTCTACTTTGTTCAGTAGAATTTTGGAGGGTTGCCTTGGCACAGCACATTTGGTACATTTCAGTGAGAATCTTCAGGGTCTGTTCTTTATTTTGTTGACTCTAGGCAGCTACATCACACAATTAAGAATTTCTTTTAAATGCTGAGGCTAATTAATGAAGGTGAAACACCTGAGATGCCACTCACTGAACAGAACTGAATTTGCAATCAATGCTGACTAGAAGCTTGCCCACAACTGGTCTTAAAATGGTTTTAGACCAGGCTTTTCTGAGCCACTTACTCATTTTCCAGGACCTAAGAGTGAATTTGCATGCTTTGTGGTTATTTTGAAGCATATACAACAGTATATAAAAACTTGGTTTTGTATACTCTGATAATCCTGTGCAATTCATATTCAAAAATAAGGAAAAGCATAAAATTATCTGAATGCTTCTGTTACCTGAAAACATTAATTGTTTTTATTTATTGGGCTTTTCTTGAAACAGTAGGCAATCCTATGGTGTTCTGAAAAATTGTAATGGGCATTTGGGAAGCAACTGAATTTGGAGAATTCATATTTTATCATGTTTCTTTGGCAACTACAAAATAACATATGGTCTCATAGTAATGTAAAAAAAAAATTCTTTTAATTATTCAGTCACTTACAAGTGACTATAAACTCCTGAAAACTTTGCAACATTTTTTTCATGCAGTCAGCACTAGTTTTGCTGACCAGTTTAGTCAGTACTACTGCTGCAAACTTCATCTCATGTAATCACAGGTACCTCTCATTTTCTGTAGCTTCCTCTAAAGCTTTAATTTCATTTTTCAAACATTCTCCATGCTTTTTAAGAATTGCATAGGTGGGCTTCCAGCTGTGGACAAAGTAAACAAAAAAACAAAAGGCTATTAGTGGTCTTTCTTAGTAAAAAACATTTAGAAGACACCAAGTTACTTTAGCCAGCTTACAAATTATTTATAATTTTTTTAAAAAAGTTAAACATAAATAGGTTTAGTGCAGAAATCTTTTGCAGGCTGTCCTAGTTTGGGACAGATTTGGAAGGAATACATTTATTTTCTTAATATTTTAAACCTGCAAATTCAAGGGGAAAAAAAAGAAAATATAAATATTTAGAATTAAGAGACATTACAAAGCACTTTTTAAGGAATGAATGGAATGAACTTCACAAAGTTTTGGAGCTAACGTTAAGTAATGAGGTATCTAAATCCACATTTTAGGTCCTCAACACATCACCACCAGTAAATCCTTTAGATATGTTGGATCTTCTGGTTGGAGATGCCCACAGCTTCATTCCCACCAGTATCACCAGCACCCAGCTCAGACCTAAATGCAAGCAGCAGTTACACTCAGAATTTCCTCCATTTGCTAAGCAAGTCCTGCTCAGAGGGATCAAAGTGACTTTCCTACAGCAGGATGCTGTAGGTGGTACTGGGAGCAGAGCACTTTCACAGAATTCTTATTACTATTGAAAGAGCACAACTTTCTCAACATCCAGGCACAAGAGGTACCTCTGCCTTGGATATGGGAATACAAGAAAAACAGGAGGATAGACTTTCTGATTCAAATGAAATTCAGATGTCATCTTTAGGAGAGGCATGTTAAAAAGTTTTTGGAAAGTAAGTAACCTGTCTGGGAAAAAAAATGGTCTAAGAAGCATGAACCATCCAGCACTCCTGGCACAAATTGTTGGACACCACTGATTAAAAGTGGAATTACAAAATGTTACTTCACTGCATCTACTGCAATTCAGCAGAAAGCTGAATTTCCAAAGGGTCAGATTTTTTCAAAAGCAGAAACCAACATACTTATATAAAAATATGCTTGCACACCAGACACTGTGATGTTCTTTTACTCAAAGAGCTCCATTACTTTCTTTGGAGGAAAAAAACCCCTGAGATGTAAAATTCATAGAGACTTTATTAATCAGAGTACAAGCCATGTTGTGAGTCACTTTTTTCCTGCACATATTCTGTGGACATGGAAAAAACATGTGGTACAAGAGTGGTTTGTGAACACAACCAGGTATGCAGGATTCAAGCAGCTCATTTACTTGTTTGCTAAATGCATCTCATGGATGTCCTTGGTAGCATCACATTTATTTGTCCTTCCTTTCATCAGCCAGGGTATAGGAAAGATCTCTACCCACACTACTCTGAAAGCAATAAAATTATCCTGCAGTTTAGCTCGTGGGATAAGACAACAATTTCTTTTTCTAACAACATTCTGAGTCCATGTGGCTTTTTTAAAATTATCTTCTATTTCCTTGAAATCCCACCATTCTTGCATCCAAATTTAAAAATTGTAAGAGAAACAATAAAATTGGAATATCTTCCATCAGCAGCATTTCACTACTTCTTACTGCTCTTGGATCAACGTTTCTAGTTTGGATCCTTCAAGAAACTAAATATTAGCAAAATGCCATCTCTTGTCCAAAAATATGTTTCATTTGGGTCATTTTCTGTCTTCAGCTCTTTTTTTACATAGACCAGTATGGATTTCTTCAGAAAGCACAGTATTATCCCAATATCCCATATGTCATATTTTCTCTAGACTTGTTGAATGCAAGAACTTTGGTTTTTATTCAAAGTCTTCAAATCTGCTCCAATATAGTGATAATGTCTCGTAACCCAGACAAAAGGTTGTTTCTCAGAGAGCTCTGTTGAGCTCTATCACTGGCAATTAGTCAGCTGGGAGGGTGACTGTGACTCCAAAACAGTATCTGAATTTACAAAACCAACATTAGAATCATGTCCAGTATAGATGGAGTGTCAACTGGAATAAATTTTAGAAGTTTGGGGTGATTCTACTGTGTAAGTGCTCTAATTGTCTGATCTTATAGCCAGGGCTTGTTTATTGCAGTTTTCAGTCTGTCGTTAAATGACATTTCCAATAATTTAAGACACAAAGTCTCTACTCTTCTGCAAGCATTGTCCTTCTATGAATACATGTATTCATTAATGAGTCACTTCTCATTTTCAGTCTCTTTACACTAATGCCATTAATTATTCTTTGTAGGACTTGAGCCAAAACCCATTGAATTCAATGATTAAAATTTAGATCAGATCGTTAGTTCTACCCTTAATTTTTTACTCCTTCATTTGCATCACTTAACAGTTTGTCATTTGCAAACAGATTTGCAGCTTCAAAAAGGCATCAAAGGAAGCAGTGTGGATAGTTTCATAAACTTGTGTAAGTGCTCATTTTATACTACAGTGGAGGCAAGAACTTAATGTAATGGAAAAAATAGAATTTTTTACTAAGGTCAGAGCTTTTCCCAACACTTTTAATGGTAAAGCTACAAATCAGTATTGAATGGCAATTCATTCAAATAAGCCAGCCACTACACCCACTTTATTCATTAATGATTCCATTCTTTCTTTTTCTTTCTGAGAGTTCAAAATAAATCTAGAAAGAACCCCAATGCCATCTTTACTTCCCTCTTTATTCTCAGAAACACCCGCACTCTCCATTCACATTGTAAAAAAAAAAATTCAAATGTATTTCATAGATACTTTTATTGAAGCACTTACCTTTAGATATAGAATTGTAAGAAAAGAAAACATATTTTGCCAGAATTTGCTAACAAATCCTCACTCCAGCCTGCTGAGGAACTAGTCATGTGGAGAAAAGGAACACTCTGATGGATTTTATCACCTGGGACAAACTCTCTGTATTGTCAAATATAGATTTGCCTTTTCAGCTACCCTTGAGAACAACCTGAGGTTTTCACTTTTAAAAATTACATGTCTGGGAGATAAAACTCCTTGTAGCTAAATTGTGTCTTGAAAACCTTCTGTTTACTAAGATCCAAAAGTGATCAGCATCTAAAACTTGAAGTAATTATCTGATAAAAGCATTTATGTAAGGAAAACTGTGCATGGCAGCCCATTTCATTCAACATTCATTCTGTGCTCAGAAGACAAATTTTGCAGTCTGGAGCAAAACTGATACTAGAATCTGCCAGCAGAAGCACACACGTGTGTATGGAAAGGCAGCTATGGCACATCTTGTGTGAAAATATGTATAGAACAAAAAGAAAATGTTGTGAACAAAGAATAGAAAGATGTTCCATTTTAGGGAGTCTTATTTTAAACTGGATTCTTAATATTGGTCAAATTTGACAAAGCTCAGATGCATCCAAATGTAAAAAAATTATGCTTCTATTACCTCAATACATGAATATTTTAGCATGCTGCAAAGATAGTACATGTGATCTTCTGAAAACTGGGGATTTTAATGAAAAACCAACCCAAAATTAAATGTAGTCTGCTTTTCTGTAATTCTTCTTCAGCAGATGGGTAGTACTGTAATTGTTATACTTAAAGATTTGCAGTTTAAAAAAACCAAGAGAATACTAAAGTTTTCTTTAACATCATTGCTGTCAGAACACACCCACAAATATTCTTCCCTTCCTTCCTCACTGACTTCCTCAATGCCACCACAACTCAGAGTTCAGGTTTTTTATACTCACACATCATAGCTCTTCTTGCTGCTCTCATTCTGCTTCTGCAAATCAGCAAGTTCCTCATTGCCTTTTTTAATATTTTCCTCCAACCAAGCAATTTCATTCTTTTTTTCTGTGATTTTTGCAGTGTACACTGAGATTAAAAAACAAATGTAAAAGTATATTCAAGTGTTTTCAATAAATCCCTGAGACAAAAAGCCTACATTCAGAATTATTAAAAATTCCTTCCAAAAATACTAATCTCCATAATTCCAGGTGAGTGGACAACCTGCAATTAAGCAAAGTAACAACAAAGTGAGTGAAAACATGGGTGAAACTCACTCTCTAGCCAGAACCCTCTTTCAAACACTTGTATTCTTTTGTAGGAGCCCAGAAAGTCAAATGTTCTGAGTGGGAAAGTTGACTACAATAAAGGAAAAATAAAAACATCACAAAAGGCAGATAAGCAATTAGTGGAAAACGGAAAGAGAAAAAATAAAAAGGAATTTTACTCAATGTAGGAATGTGTAATGTATGATAAATTAATATAGGACACAAGTTAATTAATTAAAAAGTGCATTACAATGACAGGTTCTCAAAGACTATGATATTTGTGGAGATTCTTAAGGTAAACTCTTAATTCTGCCTCTTCTGACAGCAGACAGCTGATACCACTTTCTGAATGAGTGGTTAGAGGAGAATTCATGTTGAACATGATCAGTGTTCTTTCCACAAGTAAAAGCTGTGAGAGCTATCATGCATGCTCACCTTGCAATGCAATAAGCACAACTTGGCAAATTTTTTTGTGTATTTTTTAATTCTTTTTTCTATGAAAGATGGCAGATTTATCAGTGCTGAATCATCCCTTGCTATCACTGCTGCCCTGAGGCACCAAATGTCAGAGTTGGTGGCCTTACACAGAAGTCAATCACATCCTGCCACATCCTCATCTACTCAACTGGGAAGAGCATCTGAGTGATGCAAGCTGGGTCTTGAGTTGCTGGAATTACTGCTCTGGAACTCCAGTTCATCCTGAAGCTTGGTTCTGGTTTTGCACTACTTGCTGTATATTAATTTTCAACAGCATCTGCATTTATAGCAGAAAATAAACCATTTCTCAGAGAGAAACGTCAGTCAGTGAAAAGCAAAACTTTCTCAGTGTAATTTAATATCTTGGGTTATCCTTGGGTTATCTTAAGTTGCTTACTGTTTTCAATATCTAAAGTCAGTAACTTGCCTTTACTTAGCATGAAGCATAAATATTGGACAACTGACCTGGCTTCATTTCTGTAAATAAACAGCTGAATGTGGCAAAACCCTGATTTGAGATTTACCAAAATGTAACATAACGCTATTAACAAAAATACACACTTCACACCTTATTTAGTATTTTTTACAGGTGAGCACTTCTTTGAGCTGCTCAACTCACCCTGTGCTTTCACAAGGAGCTGGTGGGTGAGATCCATCTCACCCAGTGTTAGTGCAGGGACCTTCTTCAGAACAACACACACGTGGCTGCATCTACACCCAGCTGAGACAAGCTGACACTTCTAAAGTTTACTTTATCTAACCCACTTTAAACTGTTTCTTCAGGAGAAGGTAAATCACACCCTAAAAAGGCCTATTTCCCTCCACTGGTAAGAAAGGGACTGTAGCCAAATAGCCTGATGAATCTCACACCAAAAGTCCAAGGCTGAATGCTACAGCTGTTCATCTGCCAAGTAATACTCACAGAGAGACAAAATTACAGCAGTGTTACTATTTTTTGCTAAGTTTTTGAAAGATTTAACCCAAACTGCTAAAGGTCTGTGTGTTGACTGTGTGTTTACACATATTTAGGTATCTCTGAACTGAACACAAAAGCTGCTATGCCATGTTACTACAGAGCCTTTGGATTTTCCCCAAGAGCACTTACCCTAAGGCTGCATAAATGTTAAGAAAAGCCTCATGTCTAAGATTCAGTTGTGTGACTGGAGAGTTAAACCAGAATCCAAGGTGTGCCAGATTTAGTGTTACAGATGTTTTCATGTTTAAGATGCTTCAATTTAATTGTGATTATCTTCTTAATGAATAAGTATTTTCTTGGACTTATCAGTGAACATTATTTGAAATGTTATAATCAGAAAGAACACCAATTAGACCAGAAATTTCTCTTTTTTTTTTCTTTTTTTTTTCTTTTTTTAATGGAGGTTATGTGCTTGATATCTACCTATGAAGTACCAGAGGTGAGCACAGATGTTCTCAGATTGTTTGTGGTAGAGAAACTATTCTTCAGACATTCTTATGAGCGATTCCACATAGTAGCATGGTTAAAAAAATCAGTCCAGACATAAGTCCATGGTATTGTGTTGTCTGTAAGCTCTGGGGGAGAACAAATTTGATGCAGAGCAAGATTTTCTCTTTGGGTTTACTGTTTTGAATTTCAAATAAATAACCAGCTGCTTGATTGCAAAAAAACAAGAAGCAGGCTTGAGTACGTAGCAGCAACTGAGAGAACTTTCATTACTTTAAGAAAACAGAAAGAGAGAAGATGCAGTGAGGCAGAGGTCCAAATCTGGAACGAACAAAAAACATGAAGAAAGAAAGGGAGGCAAGTGGCAGATGTATTGAGCAAGCACAGCTGAATCAAAGGGCTGCCAGTGACTGTGAGGAGCTGCAGAGTCGGAGCAGGAAATGGCGCAGCATGAGACTGGCTGTCCATGAGGCAGCTGAACAGCCTCAGCTAAAAGTCGTGAGCAAAAGCAAAGTCTGCCGGGGAGAATGAGCAAGTATTGATGGCTAAAGATGCGGCAGGGTGAGAGCAGGACACGGGACAGCTTCCATTGTTTCTCCTGCTTCCGCCCCCGAGACACGGAACATGTCCCAGGATTAGTGAAACAAAATCAGTGTTCAGCACCCGATAAAACGATAATTTACTCACAATTGATCTGCTGATCAACGTGTTCCTTCGCACTGCGGCTTTTTTCTATCTCGGAAGCTTAAGAAGAAAATTGACCCTTCATTATACACATATACATGAGTGGAGCTGTGAAACAAACATATGCTGTGCGGCATTAATTGCACAAACTCTGATTAACCATTATTTCAGCAAAATATCTAAATATAAATTTTACTATTAAATAGCTGTGTGGAGCCCTCTCCACGACCTCCCAGCTAACAGAATATTATGTAGGCAAAGAACAAAAACTTAATATGATACATTTATTTGAAGTTAATATAACTGTTTAAAGCAGAAAATATCACTGTATGCAGTTAAGAAAAAATGTAGTATAGAAGGACCTACCAAGCTTGACCAGAATTTTGTCCAAGTTGATTGAAACCTCGTCACTCATTGTTTAAACTTCAAAAGAAAAATGCAATTCAAGGATTTACACAGTCAAAAGCCTTGTTGATACAATAAACAAGTCAAAATGGCAAGACAATACCAGACATTTTAACACAAAAGGGAGAAAAGTAGTTTTAACTGCATTTGAATTGCTATCTAGTGGAACCCTATTTCTCACTAATGGTGGTGAGGGACTTGTAAGAGCCCAAATCACAGTTAGGAAAAAAGGAGTTATGACAATTTAGGTACAGCGTCGCTCCTGGAGCCGTTCTGTTTGAGAGGCTTAATGTTCTCAGAAGGCAGCAAAGAATGCAAGGAGAGATGTTTGTGTACAAAATGTACAGCCTGTACTCCAGCTGCTTACTAAGCCTATGGACTGCAGTGCTGCTGATGGAAAAGTTCCTTCAGCGTCCTGCCCCTCCTCCCGTACAACCACCATTTAAGTCAAAGGTGTATGAATGCTAAGCGTGATTAAAGACAGAACGCTCATCAAAGGGAAAACGGATTGTTATAAACTCCTTCTTCTGTTTGCTGCTCTGGGCAGAAATTCAGTGATGAGTTTTTCAGGAGGTGGGGGCTGGTGGAGATCTCTAAAAGGGCTGCAAACACCGTTCATCAGAACGCTCCGGACACAGCTCCTTAGCTCAGGTGCATTAACAGCGAGAGAAGCTGTCCGGGCTTCAAGTGTCCCACAGCGGCTCCCCCATCACACTGCCAGGGAAGCAAAGCCACGACAAATTGGCGCTGAGGATGAGATCCTAATCCAGGATAAAGCGGAATAGAAAACAACTGCAGAATTTAGCTAAAGTGGCATTAAGGCTCCATCCTGCAGCACTGAGGCGGTGGGAGCGGGAGGGGGCAGCGTTTAAAACGCTGGGTGCTTGGCAGAAATGAATTTGTCTCATAAGGGAGTTAGGGGAGGATCAAAACGCCTAATCCAAGTGCATGGATTAGCGCAGGCTGCGATAAAAACTCCCAGAAAGAGATAACAGTGTTACCAAATGTATTTAAAAGATTGAAATCCTAGTTCCTGGAAACACTTCAGGTAGCAAATTAAAAAAACAAAAAAAAAGTTCTGAAAATACTAAGAAAAATACTAGGAAATACTACCTCAAGCCACAGATTAAGGCAGAATATTTTTGCTTTCACACCGTGCAAAAAAAAATCCAAAGTAATTCCTTACTATTAAAAAAATAGTTTGGAGCATGCATTAAAAAGCTGTTCTTGAGAAACAATTTAGCAGTGTTTATTATCTGGTTTTCTGAAACTTCCCATAAAAACTGCAAGATATTGGGTCAAAGAAATTTTATTTATTGTTTTATAAACTGCAACGTAAAGTTCATCAATAGAGCAGACTGTGTAGCTGTATATTAATAAGATAGATACTACTCTATTATCACATAAAAATATAAATAATTTTACCTTTTGAATATTTTTGTAGAAGAGTACTAATGCTTTTGTAGAGAGAACAAAAGTGATTATTTTTTTTTACTGTGGTTTCACAATAAAATTTATGAAAAGGGTAAAGTTGCAGAAAAATAGTGCTTCTGAAAGCATGCATATGTAAAATACTTGTTATTCTGGTATTGTTAAAATGATGTAGTGTAACTGCAAATGTCAAATGCTATGCTGTGCTGTGAATTAAGAGGATACAGGTGTCACTAGCAGAAAGGACTGAGAGATTCAATTGCACGGGTAATGTATACAGCGTTTGCAACTTTAAAAACAGTAGATAACACCCGCCTGCAACAAACTTTTGACGTGTGATGTCTTCCAGGATATGACTATAGCCAAGACTGATTCTTGGACATACTGCAGAAAAGTGGCATCAAACCATCAGCCAACTCAGGATGAGAGATTCAGAGGAAACTCTCCTATGTGGCTGATATTTTTGTTAAAGATAAATATGTAACACGTGCCTGGGTAAACCAGCTTCAGACTGCATCTCTTCTTTCTAATGGGGCTATTCAGAATGCTGCCAGGAGAAAAGCATTATTGTGCATTTTGCATTTTTGCGCGGCATTAATGTAATTACACGGAATTCAATCGCGGCAATAAAGTTTCACGTATTAGAAGATTGTATTGGGTGTAGAACCCACAAGCATACTGCCTGATGTGGCCTCTAACATTAAAAATGCCACTTCTCAGTAACCCATCTGGCAACAGTCAAGCTCTTCATTAAAAGGTGGAAAATACCCGTAACCTGTGAGGTAAATATCTTCCTTAAAATCCACATCTCGATTCTACCAGTTGTAGGCTGTGAAACTGCATTAATTCCAGTTGGCTCTATATGAATAATTTTCATTTTAGAGCAATAATTTTGCTCTTGTGAGAGCAAACCTGTGCTTCTCCCATGCTATTCATTACTGTTTATGACTGTAAAGGGACTGGTTGTTTGAATCTTCTTGAAATTGAGAAGAGCTTACATTTCGTGGCTTTTTTATCTCTGTTGATAAAATAAAATAAAAATGTGCCTCTCATTGTGTTGTTTACGCTCCTCTGCCCTTCTTTTACCACATTGCTGTAGGAAACCCTACCCTTCTGAGTAGAAGACCTGAAACCCTTGTTCTCACCTGAACCAAGCACCCACTGGATTGACACATTTTACTTAGTCCAGCACATACTAAATAAAAGGCTTTTGCTGCAGATTATTTCCTAAAGTCCTGAGATTTAAAAATTAAAACTATTTTTGTCAAATGAGAAAAAAACCTGGAGGGGAACCCCCATCCTGAGGGACACCACAGGGGAGGCGGAAGAGCGCCACAAAATGGCGGCGTGAGAAACGGGGCCCGTGTCCCTCAGGGCGGAGAGCGGGGCCGGGGCGCTCAGGGGACCCTCTGCCTTGGTGGGGGGGCCATCAGCACTGGGAAAGCCACCAGAACGTGGCGGCCCCGCATCATCTCGGGTGCTGCCAGAAGGGAAAGGGCGAGGAGCCGTCCAGAGACTCACCCGAGGACGAAGGAGCCACAGCCCCCTCACCGCCGGACGCTGCCCCTCAGCGCCGGCCGCGCCACGCGGAGCAGCCCCCGCGTCCCGGGGCGCCTCAGCACCGCCGAAGGGTGCGGAGAAGGCGGCAGGTGCCACCTGCTCGCCGCCCTCCGCGCTCGGAGCCGGGGTAGTCGGGCAAGCCCGAAGCAGCTTGGCGGTCGGGAGAACTGAGCCCGTTCACCCAGCGAAACAACCGCAGCGCCGGGCGGGCGGGCTTATCGCCAGCGGCCGCGGCGCTCCGCTCCCCCAAGGACACATCGGCGGGGCGCCTGTGCCCCCCAAACCACCCGTTTGCCTGAACAGTGGGACTTAGGAGGGAAAGACCAACATTTCTGAGGGCGAAAAGCGATGAGGATGCTCCATCTACCGGGGGCAGCGCGCAGGCGGGCGGTGGCCGGGAGGGGAGAGGAGGCAGCGCTTCTAGAACGGGACATGATCTGGAAGAATAGTGTGGGTTAATTACACATATACACGTTCCGGGATGTGGCACAAAAATCAGGAGCTGCAGAATGTAACGTGCTTTATCCAACCCTCCAGGTCCCACTCGTGTTGCTGACCCAGCTGGTGGAAATCAGCCTAAATCTTCCTTCCCTCAATCCCTCACGGGCCCGGGCCTCAGATCGTTTAAAAATGCATTAAAGCATCTCCCTTCTCATCCCGGAGCAGTGCATCACACTAAGGATGCAGTGGAATGCCCCCGCTTGCCTCAACAAAAGTTGTGCTCACAAAATTGTGCGCGTTTGTTTGTTTATGGAAGTGCAGCATTACAAGGCTAAAACGCCCAGCCCGGGCGTGCAAGAAACTAGAACATGATGCTTCCCTCTACACTTGGTTGGTTTTTATTCCCAGTTGAGATTACTGAGGCAGAGAATGGATTTAAGATTATTAATAAGAAAAGGAAAATAAATTTTGGGGGGGGGGGGAGTCAGCCAATGCAAGAGA
>VYXD01016790.1:83742-106050 GCA_013397195.1 Hylia prasina
TGGGGCACAGCCCCGCCGGGGACACTAAGCTTCCTCCCTTGCCTGGCAAAGGCAAGGAGAAAATGAGGAATTAACAGTTCTCCATGCCAGTGAAAGCCACAACGGGGGCGAAAATACCCCAAATCGCGACCCCTGCGCTGTGCCCGTGGCTGTCCCCACCATCCGCCTCCCTCGCTTTGTTTTGCGGCGGTTTTGCTGGAGGAGACCAAACGCCAGGTCCAAGAAGCGTGCTAAGCTTTTTTCCCCAGCAGAAGGATTTTATATTATACAATTTGACATTGATCTTTAAATCGCCTGAGCTGTGCTTTTTTTGTCTTCTCGGTCTCATCGCGTTTACTTCCCTGTCCTCAGAGAGATGCCTCCCCGGTAAGCTGATTGCTTGGCTCGTTTTATTTAGCAGCGGAAGCCTGGCGCTGGGGGAAGCCGGGCAGCGCTGGGAGCGGGAGATGCCCCGGCTCCCGCTCGGCCGTGGTAGTTTAATTCAGTCCTTCTGCCTTTTATCGGGAGGTACATTCCCGTCTCGGCGGTGACTTTCTCCTCTCCTGTCTAAGTTTGAATTTAAAACCTGGATTCAAGGCGTTTACACCCCCCATGCCTAAATCTGCGTTCCGTCCCCAAATGCATGCGCCTCGGTTTTGCTTAGAGAGTATTCCAGGGATGGGGCAGGTAGCAGGGATTTTTTAGCTGTTTTTTCAAGCCAGTTTACAGGCAGCTCTTTTCCGGGTGGGGTGTAACCGGCAAATAATCTAAATTTTAGGAGTGCGGGAGGGTCGGATGGCAGGGCGGGGAGCGAGGGCAGAGTAAGGGTCTCCACCTGCCTTTTACCCACCTATGGGAGGGTCCGGAGCGCACTTCGCACCCCAAACCCTGAGGTTTGTTGCCTCCAGAACCCCACCGGATTTAAGCTGTGCAAAAGGAGCCCAGCTGTGTGTTTAAGCGTCAAATGAGGTTGGGTTTTTTTTACCTTGGGTTTGGGGTTCGCTGATGGGCAGCGCTTCCCACCCGCCAGGTTGTTTTGGGAGCAAAAGCGGGGTTCGCCCTCAAAACGGAATCTGCTGAAACACATCGTGTTCTTTCTTTATTTCTTTCCTTCCCCGAGAAATCGGTGAATTGGATTCAATTTCTCCGTAGGCTTCTGCAGGCAGAGTAGCAGCGCTTGTTGTGGGGAATTAAAGATGTAAAGAGAGCGGAGAGCACATGCGCTCAGCGTCTGGCAACGTGGGATTTCCTTCTAACTAAAAAAACCACCTGGAATTTGTTCAATAGGCAGCGGGGATGATATTGTCCCTTTCGACAAAGGGGTTGAGCGTCATGAAAGATGCGGGATCTCCCGAGTGGGCAGTGGAGGGACCCTCCCGCCGATGCCGGCGGCAAAAGCACAAACCAACCCCTTCGGAAAGAGTGGCCGGGGCGGGGGAAGGAGCATGGAGTGCCCGTGAGAAGAGTAGCCCCTCTTCCCGGCCTTGCTTGCTGCGGGAGAAGGCGAGAACCGAGCGTCTCCCAGCTCCGCTTCTTCCCCGCCGGAGCCCCGCAGGGCCCGGGGCCGTGGGGCTGCGCCGGCGCCTTTAGTTCGGCCAGTAAGACCCAAAATAAAAACCCGCTGTTTCCCCACCCCGTCCCCCCGTTTGTTTGTTTGTTTGTTTGTTTTTTTCCAGATGCCCTTTCTTTTCCCTTATTGAAAGTGAATGTCCTTCCCCGGGCTTTTTCAGCAATTTTTTTCCCCCTAAAGATCAGCCCAAGCCGTCGCCCTCCGGAGCCTCTGGTTGTTTTAAAAATAATAATAATTATAAACGAATAAGAGTGAAGGAGCTTGTATTTACATTAAACAAAACGCTCCGAAAAGGGTCACTAAAAAGTCTGCCTTGACCTCTCTCTCTCCCGTTTAACAAAGAAGTAAAATATTGTATCAAAAGTGAAGTGAATGGGGGAAGGCGGAGAAGAGAAACAGCTTTTCCTCTCTTCAGATGGGAAGGGGGGAGAAATGTTTGAATATTTCCGTTTCTTTTGAGAAGCGGGGCAGCCCCGGGCAGGGCTGAATGGGAAAGTCTTGTAAGCGGACTGGGAGGCTGTCAAACTGCTCAGAGGTAATCACTGCTAATGAAGGGGTCTCCAGCCCTCCCTGGGACAAAGGATGCTTACGAGTGCTAGCCGGGACTGAATACCTAATAAGTTTGCAAGGGGGAAAAATGAGTGAGCTGTCTGTAAATTGATTTTGCAAGAGCAAAAAAAAAATAAAAATCACCAAAACAGAAAAAAAAACCCTTGCAACAACAACAACAAAAAGGAAGAAGCAAAAAGCTTGCAGGTTGGGGAGAGAGCCTGGCTCTGGTGCAGCTGGGAACAGAAGGCCCACTTATCCAGGGAGCATTGTCACAGTCCCACACTGCAGAGGAGGACTGCTGCTGCTGCTTGCAGTGGAAACTGGGGTGGAGGAAGGGCTGGGGGATGCAAGACCCTTGGGAAAGCCACATCAGCCTCTCCAGGCCGGGGGTGCTGCCCCTGAGAGTGCTCCCTGCATGTCCATCCTCACGCTCCAGTTTGCACAGCCCTTGCAGAGCCTTCATCCCATCCCACAGCCCACCCCACAAAAGGGACTGTTCCCTGTTTGTTCTGCCGCTGCCTTTTGCCCCTTGTCTAACCAAGAGGTTTTCTTTGCAGAACAGAAAAAGGGGGTGTCTGGAGATCTGCTGAATATTGCAGCACCAGCAGCACTTCTCTTGGCTGGGAGGGCTCCTGTACAAAGGGTCAGCTTTAGCTTGCTGGCCTGGAGCTGGGTGCTGGGAGATGCAGGAGGGGGCTGGGTTCAGGGGGAAGTGCCCTTGTGTGACAAGAGGAGCGAATGTGTGTCATAGCTGTGGGAAGCAGGAGAGTGAGCCGCACTTTGGAGGTTTCACGCATCCAATTAAGGGCTTGGGAGGATCAGACTCTCACAGATCCAGTTACCCCTGGCTGCTGCTGGGGTAATACCTTGAGAGAGAGCGTAATACTGCCCAGCCGTGTCTGCCCCGCCTCCCAGCAATGCCAGGCACCGGCTTTTCCATGTTTCTGGCATTTCTTTCTTCTCCAGGAGAAGAGCCACGTGCGTTTGCTGGAGAGGAGGATGGAGGTGTCAGAGGCCAAAGGGAACGGGCACTGTGGGGTGCAGGAGCTGCCAAACTTTGACCTGTCCTTTCCCTTGTCCCTTCCCCAAGGCTACCTTGCAGCTCCAGCACCCCAAAGGAGCCTGAAGCCCAGGCTGACCTTGGTGTGCCCCCACGAGGGTGAGACCTAGCTGAGGATCCAGGGAGGAAACGTTTCATCTTAGATCCTCCGAGGCTTACAGCACTTTGCACTCTATCACTGTTTATTCTTGGCACCAGGGTGACAGAAAAAGCCCGTGGATGTATATTCCCTTCTGCCAGAACTGGCTGCAAAACCCCCAGTCAAAGGCCAGGAAAAGGCTTCCCTTCCTTCATCACTAGCTGCATCCAGTCTAAACTTCCCCAAACTGCAGAAATTCCCCAGAAAGCTCATTTTAACCCTGCTGCCTTCTGATCTGTGACATAGGCCTCTCTGGCACACTTTCCCCAGCAAGAAATACAGTTTGGAAGGAAATGTACAGCTTCAAACCACATAAAAGCAAAGTGGGTTCATATATTTTTCATCTCTGCTTCTTCCAGAGGTGGGAGAGAAGCATTGCCCCATAATCCTCCACACTTGTTAATTTTTTCCTGACGCTTAGCAGAGCTGGTACCATTCCATCCCACTGGAGTCAGCCCAGAGCATCAGCCCTCACCACTCTTTCCACTATTTTTGTCCCAGAAATCCTAAAAATTGTGCCAGTGACCCCATGCTCTCCCTTTACAGGCTTTTCCCTCACTGTATGGAGTAAAACCCAGGGGACTTGTCTTTTATCTTGGGATTGTCAGACAGTGCTGAGCTAAACCCACTTCTGTGGGTGACCCTCACACCCAGCATGGGCAGGATGGGATCCTCACCCTCCCCACTTACTGCTGAAGGAAAAGCATCTCCTTTCCAGCAATGCTCAAGGAAGGGTTTAGTGAGACCTCCAGGACTTCCTCCTCGCTGGGTAGCCAAATAAATGGTGTCAGACAAGACTTGCAGCTCACTATCCCCCAAATCTGGATTTGCAGCTCTTTTTCAGGCAACCAGCCTTATCAATAGAGTGTCCATATGGAGATCAGATTTATGGGGTAGTCTCTCTTTTCCCTGTCTCACCTTCATCCAGCACCTGCTCTCAACTGGAAAACACCTGACAGGGTTTTATCTCTTTGTTGTCACAGACTTGCCATGGAGCAGGAAGATACTCTGCCATGCCTGAGCTATTAGATGGCTTGTCCTGATACTGCTGCCTGCTGGTGGGGTCACTGCTCCATGATTTTCAGCCCCCTCACCCTCCCAAAGTGGCTGCGTCCACGGGAAAGGCTCTGCATGCCATGCCAGCTATTGAGCTCTTCCCTAGGGATTGTGTGACACAGCTCTGCCTGGGCTGAGGCAAACCTGAGCCAGGGACTCTTCTAACGTTTTAATAGGATAAGTGGTGAACCTCAGTGCCCTCATATGCTTTAATGTACAGATACAGCCAGACTAAATCACTTGAGACATCCCAAACAGCCTAAAGGATTTAGACACATCTCTTTATTTCCATTTAAAGCTGTTCCTCTTGATACCCCCTTTTTTTTCTCCTTTTTTTTTTTTTTTTTTAACAGTCTAATACAAAGCAAAGATGTGAGAAGAGAGGTTATAATAATGTAGAGGTAGGATCAGAATGGAAGCATCTATTTGTCCTGAGCAACAACATCTTATTTGCACTGGTCTCAGAAGTTCAACCCCTTTGAAAACTCCACAAAAGCTGGATAAAGGTTTCAGAGTGGAGCCTAAGAGACAAACAGCCACTGCTGAGGTCTGCATGCACACACAGGTATTGATCAGCAGAACAAGCTTCTCAGCCTTTATTCAATAACTCCATAGTAACCCCAATGGCACACTATCTGGGGCTTCTCTAGAACAAGCAGGAAGTTTTAACCCAGCACTACCTTCTCTTTTTCAAGACCTGTTGATTTCAATGGAGAGCTCTACAACAGGAGAGCAGGACTTGTTTTTCTTTTTCTTCTGGAAGCCTTTTGCTGGTCTGAATCTTCTTTCAATGCCTTTAGTGGTTCCATTCAGGACAAAGCCATCCCATTCCTCTCAATTTCACAGACTGGAATACGCGTGCTTCCTCAGAAGCAATTCTTGAAATGCTTTCATAACACATAGTTGTAATACCAAGGTAACTGGGGATGGAATGAGAGCTCCTCTTTGGAGCTCTGGGAGGGTAATTCCCCATTAAATGTACAGTGAACCAGCCACACACAGGGTCACAGAGCTCCAGTGCACCTCAAAGAAACACAGGAACACACAACCATTCCTCAGGGAGCAAATCACTGTGTCTGCAGGCTGGGAAAAAAACCTTCTCATAAACGTCTCTATCAGGACATCTATACGGGAAACTGCTCCTCAGGCCAGGTCATTTCTTAACTTAATTTGAGGACTTTATGGGTTGTTCTTCAAAATTACCTTGGATTGCAACCTCTTTCCCTACCGCACCTTCCACTAGCGCAGGTCACCTTGGAGCCACCTTGGGGACAGATGTCCCAAAACTGCCACGGAGGGGGTTGATCTCCGGGGGCTGCCGTGTGGTCAGCGGGAGAGAGCAGTGCTCAGGTAGGTGGCTCAGGGCACCTAATCCCACCCCGGTTACACTGGCGCTGTAATCCAGCCCCGTCAATCAGGCTGGGTTGCCTGGAGAGCCGGCCCCACCCTCCTCCCCCTCTGTCCTTAGCAGCAAGGAGATCGAGGCAGTTTTAACCAAGATCATCTCTCTAATCAAGTTCACTGTCTGCCGAGGCTCGTCTCTGCCCATTGACCGCAGAGTGAGAGGAGACTCCTGAGGCCAGAGTTGATTTCTGTGAGTATTGTTCCCACTCAGTCCATGATCCTTTTTATCCCCTGAGAGCCCCAAGTGCTGAAGGAGTGATGCAAACCAATTTGGTTGTTAAGCTTAAACTGCTGGAGCGTTTCCTGGCAGACTCATGTGGCAGGTCACTCGTGGGTCAGAGGGACTTCAGGGATCCCGTGGTGGGATGTCTTCTGGAAGGAATGGTTCTTGAAGCAACACTAGAGCCACGTTGCTTCTTAAGAGCACAAAGCTCATGGCTTCTTGGTGGATCTCATAATTTTTCAACTTTTCATAAGCTTTTCTCCCCAGTAATATTTCAATTTATTACTTGTTAATGCTAATAAACATTCCTATTACAGTATTTTAGCTGTTTTCTGCCATTTTCTTTAGGTTTTGCATCTGGTGGAAAATCATTGTCTCTTTGCTAAAGAGATGAGCCACAGGAACTCTGCTAAAAATCTTCCCCACAGCAGCATCCTTGGTGTGCACCAGACTTGATGGATATGGTTGTTTACAAGGTCTTGCCTTTCAGCCTTCTTTCATCACACATTGGCTTTCAAGTGTCTCATCTCAAAATTAAGTGTTTGTAGGACTGGGGCTTTAAGCAGATGAAATATTAAAAATTTAGTTTTTTAGCACAGTCTCAGAGTAAAGTGAATGAGCTGCTCTGCCTGCGGCTTGTTTTTTTTAGAGACAAAGTATTTGTTCTATTACTTATTGATGTTGCTAATTGCCATCTGAGGGTTTGGAGGGGCAGGGCAGCATGCTGCATTGCTGCATGTGGAGCCCTTCTGAGATAAATGAGCTCTGAGAAGCAAAGAATTTGCTGTAGCAGCCCTGGAATATGTGCTGCAATTTGTAGTATGTGCTGCATTTTTTCAAAGGCACCCAGTGCTCTCCATCTCCTTACAGAGAGAGAGCTGCTGGTGCTCAGCTCTTTTCTTTAGGAAGCCACAAAATGCAGTTGCCTCCTTTTAAAAGCCTGAATTTGAAAATGCTGACCCAAGAACTTAGGTTTGGGCCATGCTTGAATGCTTGCATGTTCACTTTGCTGAACCAAAACCAGATTCTTCTCCCTCCCTCATGCCCACAGACATCACACACATCCACACACACAGAGGGAGGGGAGGGAGGAGGCTGTGATGGAGGAGGCTCTTAGTGTTCTGTCTAAACTAAATGTCCATTGTGGAAATAAACATGCTCGAGGAAGAAAAAACCATTGCATCCACATTAGCCATTGAATAGGTTATTACTTTACATGTACAGTACACAACTTTTCATACAGCTGATATCTCTTGTATTGGAGCATGAACATTAACCTTCTGCAGTTCACCTTGGTTTGCAAACTGCAAGAATCAGTTCTCCTAAGATGGATGTTCACATCTAGTTAGCTTTCTGCATTATCTCAGCTGGAGAGGTCACTAAAAATAGTTGTATAGCACTTTAAATTTTCAACAGGGAGATTTTATTATCATTTAGATCCATCATCGCTGCTTTACCCTCCATGGTTCTTCCAGCTGAAATAATGCAAAGAGCTGGTAGTGGCTAAGTGTTTTCAGAGTTCATGCACTGATGAGCAGGACAGCTTGGACAATATCTGAATTGCTAGCAACAGGAAACTGAGCAAGCTGCATGGACAGTGTAACACTGGTTCAGTAAATCCCCACTGCTTCAACTATTTCATCAAAAATTCCTTTTTTTTTTTTTTTTCTGCTCTCCTGCACTGCAGAAGGAGGGCTGGTCTGTCACCATGTGCTGCTCTGATCCTGCACAGTCACCTTCATGATCAGTAGTCCCCAGCCTCCCTGCAGTCCTGCTGCTGTCAGGGGGATGTTTGTGGTGCCAGGAAGCATTGAGGGGCTGCAGGATCACACCCACATTGTGTGGGACATGGTGACAGAAGAAAAGCTGTTCTCAGCATTGCTGCAGCATGATTTTCATTCGATATCTTTATTGTTTTTAACAATTTCCTGCGCTTTGTTACGAATAGTCACCTTGCCAAGGCCCTCCTGGCCTTCGAGGCATTACAGCTGGCTGTTCACATGTCACCTCTGTGTGCCACTACATACATGGGGTTGTAGGGAGACATTTTGTCTCTTCAGGTTTGTTTGTGCTACAGGACTGACCCAGTCATTGTCAGGTTTCTGAGTTTCACCTTCCAAGCACACACACGTGAGGCCACGGTGCCTTGGCCCAGGGCCTTGGTCCAGCTGCACACACTGGCATTGCTGATCTTGTTTGCACTTACAGAATATTTATTTAAGCTGTGAGGGCAAGGCTCAGAGAAGACATGAAATGCCTGGCAGCACAAGCAAAGTATCAGAAGACACCAAGAGTGATGGAGCAGAGTGATTCCTTCGTTACATTGCAAAGTAGGCATAACTAATCAATTGCTTTCATTTCTTGAATAGAATGGTATTAACTATTTGTTGCATAACTAAATAAACTATATTTCCTTCAGTATTAATTGCTGAGATCTACATTGCATCTCACTGTCAATTCAAGCCAGAACCAAGCACATCTTAAGATGAGGTTCTGGTTGACTTCCATGGCCATTAGATCAAACCCTTCTACAACAGCACAAGAATACAACTCTCATGGCTTTAATTATCTGGACATTAAAGACTTTGTAACAAGCTGCACAACAGAACCTAAGAGAAGGCTTTTTCCACCCTTGCAATTCTGCATCATATCTCCAGAAGAGGCTGTGCTGCTGGGCATTAAGAAAATCCAGAGAGTTCCTCTCACTGCCTTGGACCTTGGGGAGATGGACTGCAGCTTCCCTTTTGGAGCTAGAAGGAAAGTCTTGTGATGGGTATCAAAGTGGATAAAATCCTAGAATCATAGAATGGTTTCTATTTCATAGAATCCAGTTCCAACCTGCTGCCATGGGCAGGGACATCTTCCACTGTCCCAGGTTGCTCCAAGCCCTGGCCAGCCTGGCCTGGAACACTGCCAGGGATGAGGCAGCCACAATCAAATTAAAATTAGCCATGATGCAGAAGTCTGGGATTATTTTCAACTGCCAGCCTGTTCATCTTTGTGAGGGATGGAAGAAGTACACAGCTCTGGGTGTTGTGTGGTGTTATTCCTGTCTCTCATTTCTACCTCAGAGAAGTTTCAGAAACTGGTCTTAGAAAAATGAGCTACCAGTGTTTTTTACCTTGCAAATTCTTATTCTCGAGGAGAGTCCTTCAATGGGTGCTGTTCTTGGCAAGTCAGGACTGATCACATCCAGCTGGCATCTCCTACCAACCCAGGATGAAAGCTCCAGGTTCTAAGGAAGCTGATGGACCTTTAAGCCAGGGATACACCAAATTAACAAAGGTTTTAGCAAAAGTCAGCAAACACACGAGTCTGTGAGCTGAGGGCTATGCTGATGTGGTGGGTCAGGTACAACTCTGGTGTCCCATGAGGACAAAGCACACAGACATCCTGACACTGCCCACGCTCATGGGACAATTGTGGCCCTGCCACGGCCCCAGCCCACACCCTCAGAGTGCCACCCACCCCAGGGCACAGGGATCCCTGCAGCACTGAGGCATTAGAGGTGTCAGACCCCAAAACCAACAGGATTTGGGGCAAATCTGAAGCACTTGGAGGAAGTATTTGGATGTTCTCTTGGTGGATCCCCTGCCCTGCAGTGTCTGTTTGCTCATCACTGACCCTCCCTTGTCCATGTGCTCTTTGCTTCAGCATCTTTCCAACCCCTGTGGTTCCCTCCTTTGTGCTCCTCCTCTTTTCCAGCCCTCTCCCATCACCCTTGGACAGGCCCTTACTCCAAATCTCTCTGCAGTTTATCTAATCCCCTCTGAGGCTCATGGAAAGGCCTGGCACCAACGTGGTCCCCTCTGCTAACAAGACACACCTTTTCCACAACCCTCACCTGTCCTTGTCACACCAAGCCCAGAGGTGGACATGGCCTGGCAGCAGGAGGAGGTGCCAGAAAAGAGAAGAATCCTGGGAGGATCCCCACAGCAAGGGACTTTCTGAGACAGAAAAGGATTTCCCACCCATGAAGGTTCCTTTGAATTGTGAAAGCTTTTGCCACCTAGAGCATCTCTCAGCACACCTAAACGTGGTGCTAATTATTTTCACAGCATCACCTGTCTGGAAGCTCTGCTGTGAGCACCTTTCCTTGCATCACATGTAAGAAAAAAAAAACAAGCAAAAAAAAAGGCATTTTGTTTCTCTCCTCCTGCAACAGTCACCCATCTCTTAGAAGCATGTAAATCCCCTGAGTTCTTGAATATTAATTCAAAGATTTTCCCATTCAATTATTAATAGTGAAAGCATTGATTGTTTTCCTTATGGATGTCTCCTGGATTTAAAATTTACAAACAGATGCAAAGGCTGCCACACACAAGAGGGATCCAGTGTTGATTAAAATGTGTTATTCACAGAGTTTATGGGACATATATCCATGGATAATGCATTTTTATCTTAGATGTTTCGGGCTGCAGGTGAAAGGTTTAACCAGCTGGACAAGACCCCACTGAAAGAAACAGGGGATTTCAAAGGAGAGGAGATATTTTCCTAACGGGTTTTCAGTCTCTACCCTCACTCTACTGAAAGACTCCAGTTTCTGTGCCTTATCACAGAAGAGCATTTCCACACTGAATTGCCAGCAGAGTGAGCATGGGCCTGCAGGTGTCCCAGTCCATGCTGAGTGCAGAGCAGAGCCCTGAGGTGGGCACAGGGGAATGGACACGATGGTGAGCAAGGTGTGGAGGAGCCTCTGCCTGGTGCCCAGACCCTGACAGGCACTGTGGCACATTCAGATGAGTTTGCACTCCCATTTCCATCCACAGTCCTCTGGGAGCCCCTCTGGCTGTGCCCATAATTCGAGGTTGGCTCTGCCCCCCAAAGTCTGTGCAGCTGATTTCAGAGCCCAGAGCCAAGTGTTCCATTTCCCCACTGACATGGGCAGGTCCCCTGCTGCTACTGCTGGGGCAAAAATGTGTAAATTCAGGCTGAGGAGAGAGGAGGTGGTGCTGGGGCACACAAAAACCAGTCCCCAAGGATCCTCTTTGCCTTTTGGGAAGGGGCAGCAGCCTGGATTAGGGCTAAACGGATTTGTGCTTTCAGGACCCTGGGTCTCTAATTGGGTTTTTTTTTTTTTAATTCCTGTAATCCTGGATGATTTGGAGCAGATGCTTCGAGATTACTGCCAGGGCCCAAAGGTGACTGCAGGAAAAAAACCAGTCAAGCCTGGCTGAGCAGCGCAGTGGGCTGGGGGTGCTGCTGTCCTGGGGGGGCTTCTCCCCTACTTAGAGGGGCTACAGCACCAGCAGGGGTTGGTCTGAGCTGGGTTTTGGACCTGCCCCAGGATTTGGAGTTGCTGGAAGTTGCTTTTGCTCTCCCAGCAGCCTGCAGGTGGGGGAGGATGGAGCCCATTTCCCAGGAGACAGCTGATGGGAAGGACAAAACCATACGGAGTTGCCAGAGAGAGTTCATTTTTCCTGCCTGCTCCTGAGCATGTGTGAAAATCCCCTGGGTGTTGGCAGCAGCCCTCACACCTGAGAGCCCAATGTGAAGCTGTGAAGGTGCCCTACCAGCCAGCCATGGCTTCAGCTGATCCCATGAGCCAGATCTTCCTGTGCAACCCACAAGGACGAGGATCCAGCTGCTGTTAAGTTTAACACATCAAATACTGGTGAAGAGAGACTTTAAAAAAGGCAGTAAGACAAAGGGCAATGATTTTAAACTAATGGGGAGTACATATGAGGAAAAAAAATGGTTTTGATGAGGATGGTGAGGCGCTGCACAGGTTGCCCAGAACTGGTGAATGACCCATTCCTGGAGAGGTCCCTGAGCAACCTGGCCTAGTGGAAGGTATCCCTGAATGCTGCAGAGGGACGGCTAGATGGCCTTGAAATGTCACTTCCAGCCCAAATTATTCTGTGATTCTGTGAAAACCTGCTAATCACAGGCTTGGTCTTGGCTTGGCACCATCCCACAGCTCTTCCTCAGGCCTCTGGTGGAGCTGAGCAGCTCCTGAGTGGCTTTCACTGGAGACACCAAGGGATTGCATTGGCCAGAGAGACAGCAGGAGGCTGGGGACAGGACAGCAAGGAGTTTGGTCCAGGGGATAAGTCAAGGGGTTGTTCAGCCTGGATAAAAGGAGGCTCAGAGGGGACCTTCTCACTGTCCACAACTCCCTGACAGGAGCGTGCAGCCAGGTGGGAGTCGGGCTCTTCTCTTGGGTAACAAGTGGGAATGGCCTCCATGCACCAGGGTAGGTTTAGATTTAATATTAGAAAAAAAATTCTTCACTGAAAGGGTGGTCAGGCATTGGAACATGCAGCCCAGGGCAGTGGTGGAGTCACCACCCCTGACATGTTCAAAAGGCATTGTGGATGTGGCACTTCGGGACATAATTTATTGATGAACCTGCCAGTGCTGGGTTATCAGCTGCACTTGATGGTCTTAAGAGTCTTTTCCAGCCCTAACAATTCTATGATTCTGTGAAAATTAACTTTCCTCTACACCAGCTCAGGCAATTCTGAGCATATTTAAGAAAAGCCCAGTCTATGACCACCTTCTGCACAATGTAAAAATTCATTGAGGATGATGCCCAAGAACACTTGGGTTTTCTTGGCCCAACAGGACTCTGCTGTCCATTCATTATCTCTTCATTCCTTTGTCGCTTCACAGCTCCAGGTAGGATGAGCTGGCACCTGTACTTGATCTTTGGGAAACAGCTGCCTTACCTATACAAAATGTTAAGAGACTGGATCCAAAAGCAAACCTGTGTTTATGGGTTCCAGCACTAATTTTGCCAGTCTCTAATGCTGCAACTTCAAGCAGCCATTTAGGCTAAAATCTCTTCCTCCATCTTAATTATTCAACAAATACCATACAAAGACATGTAATATCTGCAATATTCATAGCCTTGGCAGCAGGCTGAAAACACTTGGATTTGCACAGGGTTATTCAAGGTTTTCCTTTGAAGACCAGTAGATTTCCATTGCTCCTCTGTCACTGAACATTGCCATACAACATTAATAGCACATAACTGATTATTTATAGGCCATTTGTGAGAAAATGATGGCTCAGTGGTGGTTGCAGTAAACAAAAGCACATCTTAAAAAGCTTAAACAAGATGTGAGTGCAGGCTGACTTTGCATGAGGCAGAGATTAACTATGATTATTAGTAAATACAAGCCCCAAGCCAGGGAAGCACTTAAGCACAATCTTCTGCCCCATTGGCTTCCCAGAGAGGCCTCTCAAAAAATGCCTGGGATATTTCAGGGTGCTCCCAGGCTCAGTGCTGGCCCATGTGTGTGTGCAGGATGTGGGACTGTGATGCCAGGGCTGTAATGACCCCACCCCATGAAAGCTGCTGTGCAGGTGGATGGCAGCAGTGTCTTCCTTGTGGGACAGGTATTGTCTTCCTCAATAGCTCGGAAAGGAAGGCAAGAGTTTATCTGGTAATGTTAACATTAAATGTTTGGATAGAACAGCTTATAGCCAGGCAGTTTTATTGCTGCTTGGCAGAGCCAGCTGCTTAGAGAGGCTTTGGGTCAGGCTATTTAAAGGAGCCATTGATCCCCAGCCTGCTCCCTGCAGCTACAAATCCGTGGCTGGAAAGGAGTGAGACCTCAGAGCTGCTGAGGGTGGCAGGGAGAAAAGGGGCCCAGAACCCCCCTGCTCCAGGGAAGCCTGCAGGTGTGGATGAGGATGGAAGTTGTGTGTGATGAAGGACCAGCAGAGCTGTGTGTGTGTCCCCACGTGCAGTGTCAGGCTCTGGAGCAGGGCTCCCCAAGCTGGCACCAGCCATCACTGCATGGATCAGCCACACAAACACTCCCCATGCCCATCCTGAGCTGCTCAAGCCCTGGGCCAGCTGAGGTGGCAGCAGGGACAGGCAGCAGGGAGAGGAGCCCATCAGGAGGGCTGGAAGAGCAGCTGCAACTGTTGGGATTTTTCAAACTTTATTTTTCTCTACATAGTAATATAATTTTTTCCTAGATAGTAACAGAATTATCATGGAATGGTAGTCATTTGGGTTGAAAGGGATATTAAAGATTATTTTGTTCCAACCCCCCTGCCAGGGACACCTTTCACCAGACCAGGTGGCTCCAAGCCCCATCCAACCTGGCCTTGAACTCTTCAAGGGATGGAGCAGCCAGAGCTTCTGTGGGCAACCTTTGCCAGGGCCTCACCACCCTCACAGGGAGGAATTTCTTCCTAATATCTAATCTAAATATATTTCAGTTCTAATTCTCTTTTAATTTAAAACTGCTCCCACTTTTCCTGTCGCTACCTGTTTGTGTAAAAAGTCGTTTTCCCACTTTATTAGAAGCCCACTTTAGGTAATAGAAGGCTCCAATAAGGTCTCCCCTTCCCTTCTCCAGGGTGAACATCCCCAGCTCTCTCACCCTCTCCCCACAGGAGAGCTGCTCCAGCTCTCTGAGCATTTTCATGCTTTGAGCACTCCAACAGGTCCAAGTACACCTGAGGAAAAGTTCAGGGTAAGAGCTGACCTCCACTTCAACCCCTCTCTACCTGATTAAAGCCTCTCCCACTTACTCAGACACTTGCTTAAAAAAAAACCAAAAAACAAACAAAACAAAAAAAAAACAAAAAAACAAAAAAAAACCCACCAACAAAAGACCAAACCAAAGAAAAAACCAAACCCCACCAAAAAACAAACCACCAAAAAAAAAAAAACAAAACCCAAAAAAACACCAAAAAAACCCCCCCAAAAAAACCACCTTAAATTTGGGTGGTGGTTCGGCTACACCCCTGCTTGCTGGCGTGTCCCACAGCCAAATTCCGACTTTCTGAGAGAAAATTGAACTCTCGGCTGTAGGGGTGGGGGTCGGGGCTCCTGCGCTGCCGCGGAGCAACAGCTCCACCGTGTGAGAGCCAGGCCCCGCCGACCGCCCGCAGCCGCAGCTGTGCCTTTATTTACTCTTTAATCATCACTATTGGTCTTTTTATTTAAGTTATAAAATATTTTAAAAAGCAAACCAGCGCACCACCGGCGCCAGCGCCACCCCCTGACCCACAGGGCAGCTTCTGCTGGGCTCTCAGAGAGGGACGTGATGATTATGGCAGGAGCGGACAGCACACGGTTAAATATTGCCCGAATTGCATCCTGCTGCTCTGCAGCCCCTCAGAGCCTGCAGTAATTCCGCGTGGATCCCCCATTTGGCTTCACCCCGTGTGTGCCCGGTCGCTGTGGGACAGAGCCTCACGCTGACTCCCCTTTCCTGCTTCTGCCCAAGGGACGAGGTCGCCGATTTGTTATTTTTTTCGGTTTGGTTTGTAATCTCTCCGAGGGCTGCAATGGTTGAATAGTCCCGCCGGAGCCTTGCCAGAAGAGCCCGAACACAGCAAACCACAGAGCCGCGTTTTGTGCTTGCTCAAACACGTACTCAGGGTCCGATCCCGTCCCTCTGATGCGCTGCTCATCTCAGTGCCGAGCCCGGCCAGGGCTCACCCAGGGCCGCCCCAGAGTGGTGCAGAACTGAGTGTCGCCTCCAAAAAGCTTAGCAGCAGCTCGGGCACTCCCCAGGGTCATATCTGTGGGATAAGGGCTGGCAAACATCATCTTCCAGCCTGGGAAATAAAACCGCGGGGTTGCTCTAGAGCTGGGTAAAAAGAAGGAGCTCTGGGTTCACTCACAGGTTGTGTTTGCTGTTCCTCTGTCCCTGGGGATTCTCTCTGACTTTGCTGCTCTGTAAAAACAAACCTGCCCAGTCTGGATGTATCAGTCCCGGGTCAAGCTAGGACGTCATCCTTTCCTAGGGTTTTTGGTACCATTGGTACCATTCCTCGTTGCTCACTACTCCTTTTCCCTTTCCATCAATCCCCTCGCTGCAGATTTTTTGCACGGAGGGCAGCACACTGATTTCCTTAGCGGTCCCTCCGAGAGTTTTCTGTCCGTGCCTGCCCTTCCCTGAGGAGATGCCATGGAAGCACTGCCCCGGGAAGGCAGCGCTGTGTGTCGGAGCCGGTTGTCCCCTAAAGGACAAACCCCACAGCGTCCCCTCTTCCCTCTCCCCAGCCAGGGCTCTGAGCCATCCCGCGGAAGCCCCGAACGCTGCGGGGTGGCAGCTGTGCCAGGGGAAGCCCAGGTCTCCTGATGCCACCTTGTGGAAACCTCGCTGTCCTGCCAGCGCCAGTGTCACCTCAGCGACGGCGCTGCGGGCAGCGGGTGGGAGCGCGGGTGGCTGGGGGACATTTTGGGGTGAGGCTGGGTGCAGCTGGTCTCACTGGGGCTCGGGTATGCCCAGAAAAGCCGCTCTGGAGGGACGAGGATCCTCCCCTGTGAGGGCAGCCCAGGCGGTGTCCCGGCAGTCGGTGTCACTTGTGTTGTCACCACAGCAGTGGCAAGAGGTGACAGGAGGATCATGAGCCTTGGTCACGTCAAATTATACAGTCAGGGGAAAACAGATCAGCTGTTGGACATGAGTGCCTGCTCTGGCTTGTGCTCCATCCTCCTGTGAGGTGCAGCAAGAAAAGCAGCTGCTCTCAAAGGGATGGAGAGAGCTGGAGCAAGCCTTGGATAAGCTTTAGACGTATCAACCCAAAACTACAGGGCAAATTCATATCAGCTCAGCAGCCAGACAGCCAGAAAGGTGAGAATTCCTGCCCATCCTGCCTGGAACAGAAAATCCTCCATGCTGGCACTGCTGGCCAAGCCTGCACTGGACAAGTCCTCTCCCATGGAAAAGGGTAATCAGGTAATTCTCACGTCTCCAGGTGTGCCCTTGGTATTTTAACACTTGGACGGGATCAAGGTCCTTATTAAATGGACTTACAGGTGGTTGGTGTTTATAAAAATACACCCAAAAAAGAGGATCTGTGCCTGGCCCATCCAGTGCAGCTGTAAGAACTCTGAATGCATCCCTCCCAGGAGAGCATTCTACAGGCTGCAGGCTTATGGATTTATTGGAGGATGCCAGAGGGAACTCCTTCCTCATGTTGAATCTGGACCACAGCAAAGTCAAGAATTTTGCTCTACTCTTGGTTCACCATGCTCCTGCTTCACTGCCTCCAGCAGGAAAAGCTTTTGGCTAATCTGACAGATAAATTAGCACCTGAGTGGCACTTCTCTGAAAGACAGGCAGAGACCTTCCCTGACATCACACAGCATCAGACATCCCACAGAATACAAAACTTGCACAATCTGTGCCTTAAATCCTTCTGAATATTTTCCTTTAAGTCTACATTCCCTGATTTCTGTCCCTATCAGTGTCTTCTGATACCCAATCCAAGCATCTTTATGTTGTTTTAATTTGGGAAGTGTGAGCAGTGAAAAAATACCTTTAAAATCTGAAAATAAATAGAAATATTATGTCTCTTGGTGTGTTATTCTGTATTTAAATTTTTCTTCACCTTATGTTGGTTCTAAACTGGCTTAGAGTTTAGAAATCACAATAACTTCTAAAACAGCAAAAGCTGCAAATTGAGTGACCCTAAATCAGGTACCACATCAAATACAGTCAGTGGGATTCATATCCAAGTTGTATTTCAGGATGCTGGCACTTTCAAGGTGCTCTTGCAAACTTGTATTACCACCTGGGGTACTTTGAAGGAGTAAAACTCACATAGGAGGTCAGTAACTAAATAGTGCTTCTTTTCCAGATGCACCACCACTGCTTTGGGAGGGGGGTCCCAGGGATGCTGCTCTGCCTTTTGCATGGTTGAAAAAGGGATTTGTTGGGAGAATGAGGAAGTATTTGCTAAATTGTGTCCTGTACCATAAAACTTCTGTTTGGATATCAGCAAGTGTGAAATCCCAGGGAAGGAGTCACAACCAATGCCAAGACAAAAGCTGTGAAAACCTGACCCTCTGAAAAGTCAGGCTAGGAATTCCTTCCTAGCAGCAGTTTCCAGCTTGGTATAAATGTTATCACTCAAACAGTCCTTGGTTTGTAGCACTGGGATTGCCTTTGAAAAGGCATGGCGTGATCTCATGTTTTCCTTTCCTTTAAAAACCTTTAGGATTGAACCACAAATGGTATTTTCCTGTGAAATCCAGCTCCGCTGCCCAACAGGCCATATAGATGGGTAGCAGTACAACTTTCCTTCCCAGGTCTGAGGGAAATACATCTGCATTCATAAATTTAAACATCTGGCTCCACTGCAAAGTGGGTCAGAGCTCATCTGTCAGAGAAGGATTTGTCAGAGATACAGGGAATTGTGTTTTCTCCCTCCTGTGTCATTTATGCAGCAGCAAAACCAGAGCAGCTGTTCCCTCCAAGGGTGCTGGGAGGTGGTGGCTGTGCCCTGAGGGTGTAAATGTTCCCCTGCAGGGGAATTAAAGTGAGACTGATCCTCCTCTGTGTGTCCTGTACAGGGGGAATGTGGCAGATTGGTCTGTGATGCCACACCAATCTGCACCAGTCTGTCCCTGAGCCTTGGCAGGCCAACGGGAACAAGAAAATGTGGGAGAAACTCTGTATTTCAGGCAGCGCCGTGGCTGCTGCTGGATGTTTGCAAATGTGCTCCAGGCAAAGGTGTCGACCCAGGGTTTAGGTGGCATCAGGTATGACCATGGCCAACCCTGTGCTGGCCATCTCTGTGACTCCTCTCTCTTTAACCTGAGCATCATTCCAGCCCAGGGGAAAAAAAAGCTTTCCAAAAATGTGTTTATCCACAGAAAGGGATCGGAACAGTTTGTTGACACAACATCCGTTGGAAATTCGCTCTGTCACACTGCTCTGGCCCGGGTGTCACCTCCACACCTCCTCGGTGTGCTGGCTGGCACCTGGTCAGCACTGCGGCACCAGCCTGGTCACGTCCTGCTCCACCAGCACCTGCCCTTCCCCTGCTGTCAGCAGGTCCCACCCTCCCCGAGGCACAGCCGAGGGTCTCCTGGCCAGAAAGCAGCAGAGGGAATGTTCCAGGCCGTGGGATGGGATGTCCCAGCCTCGCTGCTCTGCCCACCCCGGGCAGCTCCAGCCGCTGGTCCTGCCCTGCACGTTTGTGCCCCGTGCTGGGATCTGTTCCCAACAACCCTCCAGACACGTCCCAGCCCAAGGAAATACCTGAAGAGCGTGCTCCATCCCGGAGGCAGCACAGCGGGGCCGCTGCTGCCGCCCGGGCTTGCCAAAACCCCGGGGAATTAAAATCCTTTGCCCGCAGTCAGCAAAGGACGCTGCGGCTCCCAGCGCGGGCAGAGGGAGCTGCCTGGGGGGAGAGGAGAGCGCTGGGACAGGGACCGGGACCGGGACCAGGACCGGGACAGGGACAGGGCCCCACAGGAGATGGGAGAGGCTGATAAGGACTAATTTCATTTCTCTTTACAATTAGGAGTCAAAAGCAAAGTGTGGAGCTGAGCCTGGGTGTCACACCATCCATCTAACCCATACCACAAACAGGGCTGCCAGGACTATTTCCAGCACTCCTCTTTGATACTTCATTTGGATGTTTTTCCAAGGATTCTGGCACTGCCTCCATGCTCCTCACCAGACCAGTGCCTGCAGGAAGAGACAGAACCTTTGCTGTTGCTTCCCCAGCCTCTGCAAACACGGCTGGCACAGGGCTCCTGGAATTGCTTCCTTGCTTTTGTTTCCACTTAGTGGAATACCCTGGGAGGAGAACAGCTGGCTCTGCCCTCAGCCCTGCCCTGCCTCTCCCCCCTGTGCAGCACAGAGCAGGCAGGACATGAAAAGTCCATGGAACATCTTCAGGCACGTGTGGGTCTTGCTCAAGGATGGGAAGCAGCCATGGAGGGGCCTGTTTGGATCAAAGTGTCCATGGAGCCACCATGCAGGGATGTCCTTTTAGGGGCTGAACCCCACAGTGATGGGCTGGGAACCAGAGGAGGAAAAGATTAGAACAAAAAGCATAAGACTTCCAGAGATGGTCCTCTGCAGGTGTGGCCGTATCTTTGCAATGAGTGATGGCAGTGGATGCATCCCCACTTGGGAAAATTCAGATCCCTGGTGTGGACATCTGCATGTGCACCTGTGCCCATATGCCATGGAGTCAAAAGGCATGGCAGAGAAACCAGGAAATCAGACAAATGAGCCTTTTTTGTCTTGAGGAAGGGCAGGGAAGGATGTCTGTGAGCACACTGCCAGAGATGTCCTGCACTGAGTGTGACTTCCTAGAGGAGGCTTTTTTTCTGGATGCAGAAGACCCAAATTTCCCCAGGTTAGAACATGAATGAAATGTTTCCATTGTTTTTTTAACACTTGCTTTCACTCCAAGCAGCAAACAAGCTACAAAGAATCAGCTCTTGAATCAAAAATCCTGGAAAAAACCCCATGCATGCAGAAAGCTCAGATTTACTGCCAAGTTTTGATGCAGGAGGGACAAGACTCAGTGTCTGTGTAGTGAAACATTTACATTTCTTCTGCTGAATCAAATTCAGACTGGATGTGACCCCCAGGAGCCCCAGCCCTTGGGGACAGACCCAGAGGGGAGCACCCTGCCTCCCCATCCCTGTAATGGTCCAAGGGCAGCTGCTCAGAGTGCACAGAGGTGGGACCTGGAGCTGATGTCCCCAGCACCCAGACTGCACCTCTCATGAAGCCCTGCAGGCTTTGGCCTCAAGCTGATCAAAAATTGCCATGTTTTGGTTCCTTTCAGCCAACTGAGTGCTTTTCATTTTGATTTCTCCCCCTCACCCTCCGCCTCGGCCCAAAGCTAAAAGATCCTGACAGCTTTGGCCATTGTGTCAGCTGACTTTTCCTTCCAAAAATAATACTATTTTTGATGCAAACTCCTCAGCCTGCTCTGTTTTAACTCTCTCCAGAGCCCTGTAACTCCGTGCGTGCAGGGATGCCTGTGTGTCCTCTGGCACACTTTTGCACATGGAAAGAAAGAACTTTTCCCTACCTGAACACTCGTTCCCGTTATTGAACCTCTTTGAAGTCGAGCAATAAAAAGTCCCTGTGCCCATGTGCAGAGTTCCAGCCCAGCCCTTTAATGTCTCAGATGCAAATTTCACTGGAACTGTACCAAAATGGTGGAAGGCTGCTCCAGATTATTGCATTGGTCTCATGTCTGAGTCATTCTTCAAATAAATCCCTACAGATCAGAGAATGTCCTCATCCCATCCACGAGCTGTGGGCACCTCCTTGCTGGGAGCTTTCTTGCCCCATGGCTATGTGGTTCTGGGCACCTCACTATCAGAAAGGCTGTAGGATGGGAAGAGGAACACAGAGGATCACCAAAAGCATAAAATACATAAAAATCTATGCCCTTGCACTGGAATAAATAATTTAACAAGGGAATCCAGGTAATTTCTGGCAGCAAATTCAGTGTGTGCTGTGTTTATCTGCAATTCAGCAATAAAATACCCAGAGCTATCATGGCTCTTTGATGTGATGTATTGCAGCGCCTTTTTCACACTGCATCATTTTTCTTCCCAGTGAGAGAGCAAAATCCAGAAGTGTTCTTAGCCTGTGGGCCCATGAAGCAACAGCCCATTCCACCTACCCCATGGGGATGTGCCTTAGCTGGAGTCCCAAAACACCTGAAAATCACTTCGGGATGAGCAGAGAAAAAATGCACAGAAAAAAATCCACGCATGGGAGAGTGGTGAGCATGGAAGAAACAGAGCCAGGTTTGAGTGCATTTATCCTCAGAAGGAAAACTTTTTGAGTTTTAGTAGGCAGAGGCACTGGCTGGCCCAGCCTGGTTTTCAAGACACCTCAACTCACAACCACACTGGCAACGAGGTGATGGGGACACGTGGGTGAGGCAGCTCGAGGGCTGCTGGAGATCCTCTGTGTGACCTTGGCTGCATCACCAGTGTCCCCTGGAGTTCCTCAGAGATGGGATAACTCCTTTTTTCCCCTCTTCCTTCACCCTGCTGCCAGCTCTTCTGTTACAGGGGCTGCCACATTCCTACACCAGCCGCGTTCCTACTCGGAGCAAGCAGAGTGTCCAAGACTTCTCCCCTCCTGGACCTGGTGTCTCCAGGTGATGGTCTGGTCCCAGCCCAGATATGTGAGAGCCCTTGCCCAGCCCAAACACAAACCTCTGCCCAGCTAGAACCAGGAGGCACGTCGGGAAAGCAGAAAAACAAGCAGTGAGGATAAACATCCGGATGAGGGCTGAGGAGGGAAAGCAAAACACTGAGGGAAGCCAGGAATAATAAGAACCAAAAACAAACAGAAAAGAGCTAACGGGAGCAATGGATCTAAAAATAACATGGAAGAACTGCAGCAGGGTGGAGGGGCTGGGATATTTTGGGGTCTGGCAAAGCATGGAGGGTTTGTGGGGCTCGGTTTTGCTGTGGTGGGGCTCAGCACTGGGGCAGAGCCAGGTTCTCCTCTCACTGCCTTCTCTCCCTGATGTGGGGGAGGATGGAGGGTGTAGGCTGGAATTCCCAGGAGCTGTTTGGGTGGCAGTGATGATAGCAGGCTCCTCTTCAGCCCCACCACATCTCCCCT
>VYXD01016790.1:108794-120500 GCA_013397195.1 Hylia prasina
AAAAAAAAAAATCTCTCTCTATAGATAGATATGTATATATAAATGAATCATTTGAGTGTGAGTCTAATCTTTCAAAGATGAGGCTTTACCTCCTAAAAGTCTCATGGTTTTGTCCGCGCACTTCTGGACACCAAGGCTGGACCTGGTGAGCTTTTCCAGCAGGTTTCTCCTAAAATCCCCAGCAGGCTCCTCCGCTGGCCCTGCACATCCCAATCTCTGGCCATGCCCTGCTGCAGCTGCTCCCTGCTCAGGGATCAGGACCTTGCAGAATTCCCTCCCAAAACTGGGTTGCCTGCGAGGAATTAGTGCATTTCCTGCACTAACTCCCACAGGTAGAGGATTAAAAAGGCAAACATGGGCTCGGTGGTCTGTCCCAGATCTGCTGGGTCCTCTGGGCACTGCCTGCCCAGCTGCACAGCATCGCAGCTCAGGAGCTGACAGGACAAGTGAAGGGTAAACAGAGCTTTTCCATGGAAACATTTGTTCAACAAAGAATTGCAAATTTTCGTGGTGAGTATCTGGTTTCCTCCAAACTTAATTGTTGTTGTTCCTGAAAGCTGCCCAGCCAGTCTGGATCTGGCCTTCGTAAGCATTTTTTTCCCCTAATGTTTAATTTTCAGCAACTAGGATGTCCTTGCTCTTTTTTTATTATTATTCTTTCTTTTCTTTTTATTTTTCCTTTAGGCTTCTACCTTTTTTTTTCAACATAAATGGAGGCAATGGCAGCTCTTTTGGTCTTCCCTGCAGGGCACAAACTCTCTTTCTCACTGAGAGGTTAACAGCCATGATTATGGAGTCACAGAAGGGTTTGGGTTGGAAGGGACCTTAAAGGTCACCCAGTTCCAACCCCCTGCCATGGGCAGGGGCACCTTCCACTATCCCAGGGTGCTCCAAGCCCTCTCCAACCTGGCCTGGAACATTTCCAGGAGTGAGACATGCACAGCTTCTCTGGGCAACCCATTCCAGGGCCTCACCACCATCACAGTAAAGAATTTCTTCCTAATATCCAATCTAAATCTCCCTTCTTTTGATGATGGGTAACCCAGGAAGGCACACGTGGATTTTCAGGTTAAGAGCTTGAATTGGAGAGGTGGGACTGAGCAGCTGCACATGGACACGGGGAAAATTCCAGGCTTTTCACAGAGCCAGCAAGAAGGGGGAATAATTCGGGGTAAAGCTCCTGAAGGCCACATTTAAGCACAGAAGGAAGGAAAAGATCACGTCTGGACTATCCAGAAGGGGAGAAGAGAGAATTCCTGCAGGGTGCTTTGGTCCACCTGGGGTGCTGGGACAGCGGGATGTCCGTGTGTCCATCCTCGGGCTCATCCCTGTGACCCAGCGCTGCCTTTTCCCCGCTGGCTTTTTCTTGCTTAACTTCACGTTTCCGAGCAGCGGGGAGGCAGAGGCACGGCGTGTCCCCGGCGTGTCCCCGGCGTGTCCCCGGCGTGTCCCCGCGGGGATGTGCCCGGGGAGCCGGCGGTGACAGCAGGTGGCACTGCAGCCCCAGGAACGAGCTGCTCCCTGTCCGGCTCCCATTCCCGCATTCACACACACTCCCACTCCTATATTCCCACTTCTGCACCCTCCCAGCTCCCAGATCAGCACCGGGGCACAGAAGCCTCCCTGGCGCTCCGCAGCGCATCCCCCAGCTGGGACCACACCAACCCTCCTGGCTCCACCCACTACCGAGCAGTGGAATTTGGGGTGTTATTCCTAACCCATGCCAGGGCAGGGTGTCCAGGGAAATCCTGTGCACGGCAAGGTTTTGGTGCAGGGATAAGACCCGGAGCAGAGAAGCCTCATCCTCACTCTGGCGGCGCTGGCTTTTTGGGATGCAGGAGGCTGAACATGCCTGTTGCTTGTGCACAGGGAAAGCAGGAGGAGGGAAGCAGTCTGTGAAATCAGGGCAGCCTGGATAAAGTGCAATCACAAATCACTGCAAACCCTGGGGATTTAGGCAAAGAACCCGATTTTCTGTGAAACTGTGAATGTGAACGCAGCATTTAAAGAAAACCAAACATCCTTCCATGAACTGTACTGATTTATGCCAGGAAATTTATACCCATCTCCCCAGTTGTGCCTGCTAAGAATAAAACCAGGGATGCACCATGGCCTCTGTTCCCATCCTATAACTCCTCTGTGAGTTCAGGCTTTATTTTTAGCCCGGCTTCCTCGGGGCTCTGTCTGATCTAATTTCTCCAGGGAGAAGATTTTTTCTGCTAGATGCCACCCTCCTGCTGGAAACCCCCATTCTCCCCAGCACTGCTGAAGGGCTTGACCTTTTCAAGCAAATCGGAAAGATAAATGGGTCAAATCTGAGGGAAAAAAAAAAAAATTGGCAGCCAAATAGAGCAAAACCTAAAGGAGTATCATGGGGTGAGAGAGAGAAGTGGGACACAGACACTGGGGTAGCCAGTCAGTGGCTCTAGGAAAGGCAGGATTACTGGGGGAGGAAGGAAAATGAGTATTTTCCTTCTTTCTTGCTTTGATTTGGCTGGTGTGTCGTTGCCAAGCTCTTGGTGACAGACTCCCAGGCAGTTTTCTGCGAGGGCTCAGTGCTGGTTCCTGGTGTTTGGTCCTGTGATGTTGTTTCTGGCCAGCAGTGGGTTGAGCTCATGTCTTGTAATTATTGGGTGGGCTTGAGGAGACCACTGCGGCTTCCGATCTCTCGGGGAAAGAGAGAAAATAAGCAGGATTAAGGAATTTCAGAAAATTACAGGCATTTTCATTTCACATGAGCTTTGCCAGGAACACCAAGCCCTGGAGAATGACAACCACTGCAGGACACGCTGCTCATGGGCAGGACTAAAGGACTTTGTTTCTCATCAGCCACCCAAAAAACTGTGAGTGTGTGTTTTTCTGTGTGTGTGTGTGCACATGCAGCCTTTCCTGGGCTGGCAGTGGCCCTGGGAACACGGCACCTCTGCAAGATTAAGGGGATATATTCCATCTGCAAGCACAGTTTTACACAGATTTCTCTTTTATATCTGGATTGCTGTAACTGGAGGGACCTGAGGGATGAGGAGAGATGTCAGAGCAGGGGGAGCACTGGCTCTTACTCATTTTTAGCCAAGTCTGTCTGGTGAGGTGATAATGCCACATGTGCAGCCAAGCCCACCCTGGCTATTGAGCTAATCCCCTCCTGGCTCACATGGTTTTTCCTGTAGCAGGGAGAGACAGAGAGTCAGCCACGAATTCCCCTGGAAAATGCCAATTGTGAAGCTGCAGCAACTGAGCAGAAATCATAGGAGTACACATAGCACTTGGAACTGCTTTTTACCAGGATTTTCAGCCTTGGTGTAGGAACTTGGCAAGGGGCTGGGAGCCCAGCTCCCCAGCCTGTCTCATCCACCTCCCCCCAGTGGAGATTCCTGCTGTATATATTCACTCAGCAGCATTTAATAAATGTGAACAGTCAGTATGTGGTGCTAAATGCAGAAAATAAACACGAATGCTGTTTCAGGTGGTCATGTATTGTCCTGCTTCAGGGTACAGGATCCGAGCATTCCACTCCCTTCTGAGTGAAAGGAGGTTCCATTTCCAGCATCACCAAGTTATCCCAAATAACTTTTTTTTTCCTTGAGAAAAGGATTGACATTCAGAGCAAGTGGGATCTAATCAGGTACTGAGGCACATGCCCCAAACCATGGCTTTTAGAACTACAATAGAGACAAAAAAAGCCCACTGTCTACTTTATAAGTGCAAACAAGGATCTAATCCTGCACATCTTGCTCCTGGGGATGGCTTATCAGGTGAGTTGTTCTACACAGTGGCCGTATCAGGTGCATTTATCTCTCTATGTACATGTATATGTATAGGAGATGTTTATGTATTCTGCCTCCCACTCAGTGTAGACATTAATCATGTGTTACTCCACCCAAAAATCCTTAAAAGTGGCAATGGCTGCTTCCACTGTCACTCATGTGACTCTTGTTTCAGGGTTTATTGCACCAGAGCTGCCAATTGCAAGTCCCCGGGCCCGAAAAAAAGTCCAAGCTGTTCTCACTAAAAACCAGCGAGGTTTGGACAAAAGCCCATTGCTTCGGGCAACAATTGTCCTGCCGTGGGGACATCTCACCAAAGGGATGGTGGCCTTTGCCGGCGTCCCTGCCGTGCTGCACACACCCAGCACCCACCTCCAAACCCGCCGAGAGCCTCTCTCACCCCCCGCTCCTCATTTCAGCTAAATAACCGCGCGATTATTTTTCCACATGAAAGTGCCCCGGCGTTCAGGTGGACAATCTGACTCCGGCTGAGCCGCCTGGAATCCCTGCGGTTTTGATTTTCAGCAGGGAACAATCTTATCAGCGCAGATTGTACACAGAGATAGGGAGCCCTCGGGTAGGGTTGCATAAGCGCAGATTGCCTCAGCCGGGATGGGGAAGGCTCTGCTCGCTCTATTTATTTGTTTTCCCCAACGCGGGTTTCAGGTTCTCCCGGTGACCATCATTTCAGCTTTCCTCCCCTGCTCATTGTTTGAGCCTTCCTCATGGATCACCGGGCAGGAGGTTCAATTTGAATCTGGCCTCAGCCCCCGGCCCCTTGCACGTTGCCTTGAGAGGTTTCTTACAAGCAGGGTTTTCATTCTCCCCATCTCACTACGGTCCTGCTCTGTGCGAGGACGGGGTGGGCCCCCGTTTGGGATGGATGTGATTTGGATGTGATTCCCCCCCCTCCCTCGGCACACCCGTTCTGGCCTCTTCCCCTCCTGCCAGCTCCTCTTTCAAATCTGGCAGCTGCGTGGGCACCTGGTCTCCGGTTGCAGGGGCAGGATATACGGTTTCCGTGGAGGCCACCAGCGAATAGCTGTGGCTACGTAACCCTGGCAGAGGCGAGGGATGAGGACAGAGGCGTCCTGAGCGAAGCCAAGCCCCCAGAACGTCATCCGGAGGAGCACAGGGGGGTGCAGCCCCAGATCCCGGGGCATCCAAGGACAGCACATCCTGCGGTCCCATCCCATGCCACGCGATGTTCTGCTGCCAGGACAGTCCCCTCGTGTGCTGCCCGAGGGCACGGAGTGGCAGGGGCTGAATGCACCCATGAGACAGTGCTGGCTTTCTGGGAGGTTGCTGGGGCACAAAAAATCATCATGCAAATCGGGGTTTGTCCTTTAGAAAATGTTTTGAGGTTAACCCTGCAGCTGCTGTGGAGCCATGTGCACCTTGGACTCCCCTTTGCTGGGGGAATATGTTATGTCTCAGTCCTATTCACAGTTTTGGCTCCTTTTACCTCTTTTCCTTCTGGTTTGGAGGATGTTAACAAATCCCCCTCGTAGTGGTGCCTTCAGATCATGCAAAGTTGCCTCTTTTTCTTATCTAGGGTAGATCAGCAAATTTGACACATCCATAAATTAGAAGGGACCACTGTGATGAGCTGGTTGCACACTTGGTGTGCTGTGAGCCTGGATCAAGCCAGCTAAACCCTTTCCTGAAAATCATCACCTTGTAGGGGCTTGGCCCTCCTCCATCCTGAAACTTCCCTGCTGGGCTTGAATTCAGCCCTGAGTGGGAGCAGACTGGAGTGGGGAGGTGGGGGTGACCAGCTGCTGACCACCCTCACCACCATCATCACAGGCTTTGGCCACACCACTGTCCCCCACCACCCCAGTGCCAAGTTCCCCTGGGGTGATGCAAGTCACACAGGCCAGCAGCAGAGCCCCAGAGTCCCTTTGCTGAAGGTCTCCTGCAGGCCAGCCCTGCCTGTTGGGGAGGTCAGAGGCAGAGCAGAGGTGGGGGTCTCTGAGCAAGCCTCCTGCAGTTCCCCATCCTCCAGCCCTGCTCTGCCTTTGCCCTCCTGAGGGGTTTTTGAACCCAGTCCAAGACACCCCTGGGACCTGGAGGGCTCAGAAGCAGATCCTGCACACAAGGGAGGTGGCTGGTACAGCCCCAGGTGGCATCAGCCTCTTGGCCAGCTTGCTGCTCTGAGTATGTCTGTCCACTTCAGTAGGCACCGTGTCTCCTGGGAATAGCACAGCTTCAGCATCCCCACATCCCTTCCCTGTGCTGTTCCCTCAATAAATAATCCCACCTCCTCACCAGCACCTCCTTGGCTTTTGGAGGTGTTGCCTCAAGGGGCGCTTCTGAAAATAGAAATGCATAGAATCACAGAAATACAGAATGGTTTGGGTTGGAAGGGGCTTTAAAGACCATGGGCAGAGACACCTTCCACTAGACCAGGTTGCTCAGAGCCCCATCCAGCCTGGCCCTGAACACTTCCAGGGGAGGGGGATTTCTCCAGGCTCAAGCTTGAGCCTGTCCCCCTCCCACAGGGCAGCAGTGATGTGTGTCCCAGGCTGAGCTGTGCCAGCAGTGTAAAACCACGTCCTACCCCCACTGCCCACCCAACAGACACCAAACACACGGGGGTGGCTGGAACAGGGCACAGCGTCCCCATCCCAGATCCACTGGGAAGGGCACGTGGTGCAAACCCCCAGGAGTCCTGTTTGCTGACAGGGCTGGAAGCCACCACAGCAGGGGACAGAACTGTCCCCTGCAGTGAGCATTGCTGAGCCTGCACAGCATTCCCAGCTCCTGCTCACTTTGGTGCTGCTCCTGCAGCAAAGCCCTGCTGGGTGGGCAGAGGGCAGCTGGCTCTGGGGACCCAGGCAGCCCCTGGCAGCATTCCTGGGTAACTTCTGCAGTTCCTTTGTGCCACTGCCTCTGCCCAGCCTCAGAGGGGCTCCCAGGAAGGGAACAGCAGTTTATAAACTGGAGTTCTTTCCCTCTTGAACTCTTTCTCTTCATGTTTCCCTGCCAGCTCCAGGACATTAGGCGTAGGAAGATCTTAACTCCCTGAATACATCTCTAACTTGCTCTAGGATGATGCTGCCCTTCTGTTGAATGAAGCATGCACCAAGGCTATGTCTGCCAGCATCCCTGGCACTGCCACAAAATCCCTCCTGTGCCCTCCTGGACAGAGCTGCAGGTCCCTGTGACACCCACCACCCCATACAGGGCTGTGGGAGCAGGGGTGGGGGGACACAGGCTCCCTTTGGAGCTCAGGAGACGCACCCTGGTAGTTTGCAGATGTGATTTCATTTTTCAATTGTTTCTAATTTGCTTGGGGTTTTTTTGTTCAGTGGGTTTTTGTTGGTGGGGTTTTTTTTTTCAGTTCTAGAAAAGAGATCATTTCTTCAGGGAGTGTTAGCCACAAGCCTCATTTGGCATTGTTTTTTAGTCAATTGGTTTTGTCTCATACTATTAGGAATATTGTGTTACATAATGATAAGCTGCAGTGACTTATTATGGGGACTATAAAGGGAGGCAGCGTGGGAGTGCAGAGCCCCATCACCTGCCCTTGCTCTGACCTTCAGCAGGTCTGTCATCTCCTCAGGTCTCAGTTTCCCCTCCTGTAAAACAGGGCTGATCCACGCTCCAGCTATTATCTTAAAAGCTTTTCCATCCTGAAGTCAGAAAAAGAAGACTTTCCCCCTTTCTTCCATCCTGAGATGCAAGCCTGAGGGTTTCCCACACCGTTTCTACCACAGCTGAAATCCAGCAGATACCAAAGCATCTCGATCCCTGCAGAACTAAGCTGTGGATGAGAAGCTAAGACAGGAATGAGGAGTTGTCTGCCCACAGAGGTATTTTCCAAAAGCACTGGACAAATGAAAACAGGAAACCGTAATTGAACTAAATCTGTCTCTTTAACCTCATTATTAGGATTGGGATTATATGCTTCGGAGAAAGTTCAACCTCTGTTTAAAACTTGAGGAGATGTGGATGAACGCTACAAACCACAGGGAGAGAGGGAATGTTCCTGCACTTGGTGAAAAGTCCCTCTGGAAGGAAAGACAGGGTGGCACGGGAAGGGGCTTCAGCCTGGTGCCCTCCTTCCAGGCAGCATGAGGCTGCAGCTGGGGTGAGCACTAAAAATCTCTGGGGAGCTGGGTAATTTGCTCCCTCTGCCTGAAGATTAAGGCAAATTTCCCTTCATTTCCATATTTAAAACTGTGTCCACATCCAGCTGGGGGAGAAGACAGCGTCTCAGGTTACTCTGTACGCTGCACCCAAGCTCCTGCGGATCCGGCCTCTGCCACCTCTGCTCTCCCCACACAGCACCTGGTGCCCTCAGAGAACCCGACAGCTTCAGCCCCAACAGGAACAGCTAAATCCATCCCTGGACATGGATTGCCACAGCCAGGATGTGCAAGCTCTGTGTTGATGACACGGGGCAGGTTGCAGCACCTGCCCTGAAGGCTGCTTGCACAGACACCAACCTGCAGCACTCTCACCCCTCAGCAAGCTCTTCCTTGGGTGCAAAATTACTGACAGCAAAGCACACTGGGTGGGCAGACAGAGAGATTTTCCACCTGTGCAGCATTCATGAGCTGCAGCCTGGGAAAAAGCAGGAGCAAGGGAGAAGCTCAGAGGTGAAGAGTTATCTCGGGGCATGTGCTGTTTCTTTTAGAGAGTCTGCAGATCCAGAAGCACTTCAGGAATAGTTAAACAATTGTTAAATAGTACTTTATCTTCAGGCTGGATAACAGCACACAGGCTGCCTAGTGACAGGCAGCTCCATAAAACCACCTACCCAGGAGAGAGGGAGTCAGGATGCCTTGGCCTAATCCTGACAGCACCACACACCTGGACTCATTCCAGCTGCAGACATTCCCAAACCCGCGTGCTTAAAATGAAACTCTGACTTTCTGGCTGTTCAGACCTGGTTTGCAAAGACACAGAGCACAAATGTGCCACATCTTGGCTCTGGGCTCCTGGAATGGCAGCTGGGGACGTGCAAGCTTTAGGGAGCCAGGACTGGAAACGCTGGACTTAAATCCGTGGGCTGAGGGAGCACCTACTCCTCACCAGCAGCTTCTGTGGAGGATTTGCCAGCACGTGGCCCAGGACTGTGTGGGCAGAGAGTGGCACTTTACCTGTGCCCCAGGGGGCTGGTGGGGAGGGGGAGTGGGCAGGAGCTGCAGCAGGAGTGGGGCAGAGCAGAAGTGGTTTGTGCACAGGGCAGCGCTGCCTCAGCGTGACCCAGGAAATCAAACGAGGAGAGAGAAGGGGGCTGGCTTTCTCCTTGGGTGTTTGCTTTTACACGCTGGATTTCCTGCTTGGGCAATCTAAGTGCACCCCACAGCCCTCCCCAGGCTGTCCCAAAGGTGGAGATGGGCTGGGGAGCAGCGGGCTGCCCGTCTGACTCCGAGGGAGGAAGAAGCGCTTACGGTAGAGGTGACCTTTCTAAATCCCTGCTTTGGACAGACATTTCCAATAAGTGCTGAAGAAAAGCCTGCCAGTTCCAGCTTTCTCAGCCTGCTCTCCATTTTCCTTCCATCCTCTCCAGGCTGAATTTAATCCGAGAAGGTTCCTTTGAGCTTTTGTGTGTTGCTGGGGGAGATGTGGGCGCACAAGGGATCGCGTTACAACTTTCATTTCCTGAAATGTTTGAGGGAACATCCAGGGTTTTATCCACACATCAGGCAAAGTTGAGGGCTCGGATTTCAGGTCTTGTCACTCAGCTGTCACCAAACAAATGAGCCTCTCAGAGCTGGAGACGGAGAGAGCTACCTGCTATTCATGACCCCGAAAGCAGGTGATCACTCATGGGAAAAGCAGGTAGAATTAATCATTCTGCTGTTCTCCGTTTCCTCCCCTTTTTTGGCTGACCTGGACACAGTGTGAAATCTGTCCTGGGGGGTGAACGGGAGTGGGGGGGGCGAATTAACTCCTTCCTGCCGGTGGAAATACAAAGCAGAGCTAGGTGAGAAAGAGCCTCAGGCTGCCTCCCCAGGCTGGCCGCGCTGTGAAAAGCTCGCTGCGAGGTCAAGCCTAATCGAGGAGAGCTCAGCAACCTGCGCCTGGCTCAGCTCCAGGGCCTCCCCGCTCCTACCTGATGGCCGGCCAGGGAGCTATTTCCAGGGGGATGCCCTCAGCACCATCCATCCCTCCTTTCCACCTCCCACCTGTTGCCAACCTCGTCCCTCTTCCTTTTGGGGAAATGGAGAGCCGGGGGCGGGTAGAGCTCTGAGGCCGGGGGGCCTGAGACAACCTCGGGTGTGCAGGTGTGCACTGGAAAGGGGGATTTGGGCAAGGGGAGCATCCCATGGCATCTTCCCCGACCCTTCGACAATCAACCCTGGCCCTGCCTACCTGCAGGAAGCGTCTTTGAGCTGTTTGCTTTGAAAATAACTTTTCCCGCCGCTCAGGGCTGGAGCCCCGGGCAATATTTATCCTTCCTCTTCACCGAGCCCGTGGTTTGGGAAAAAAAACAGAGGTGGAGCTTGCCCATCCTCGAGGCGTAGAGCCCGCAGCTGCTGACCCTAAAAACATCCTTCATTTCCTCGGGGCTTCCCCTTTTCTGCCCGAGGGGACGGGAGCGGCTGCGTTGCTTTGTGACCGATCAGGGTGGGACTGGATGAGACCCCCGGGAAGGGTGATGAAGGTCCCCGGAAAGGGAGGAGAGGGCGAGCCTGGACCGGGGGGCACGGACCGTCCGGTCCTGTCCTGTCCCCTAAAGTCCCAGCGGGTCACGCAGTAGGACCGGCCTCCTGTCCCCTTCCCCAGGCGGGCGGCCGAGGTCGGGCTCGCTGCACACCAAGGGAGGGGGGTCCGTGCTCCCCCCACAATCTGGGCTCTTGCCCCGGCTCCTTCCGCGGCCGCAGAGGAGCTGCGCGCCCCCCGCGCGGTTTGCGCGTCCGTGCGCGGCATTTGCGCCCTCCGCCCTTGCTCCCACGGAGCCACGCGGTGTCCCGGCCGGCCGGGAGGTCCCCACGGCCCCGGCCATGTCCCCCCAAAGGGTCGTGGGCGCAGGAAGCCCGGCTGATCTGGGCCGGCTCCCCCGAGGAGGGGCCCGGGGCCCGTCCGGAGGGAGGAGGGAAACTATCCCGGTATCCCGGGCCTGGCTCCCCCGCACCGGAGCCCAGGAGGGCCAGGGGTGGGCGCGGATCCGCTGCCCCGTCCGGCCGCGGGTGGGGGTCCCGTGGGGGGCTCGGGAGCGGGGCCGGGCCCGGCGGGCCCGCTGGGGATGGAGCGGGAGCGACGCGCAGCGCTCCGGCCGGGCCGGACCCTCCTGCAGAGGGTGACATTTCTCCATGGCCCAAGACCCCGAGCACAAACACGGCAGCGACTTAAATAAACACGCGCTTAATGATGCAAAACGCTAACGGCGAGCGCCGGCACCAGCGAGGCCCCGACGGGGCGGGCGGCGGGGCCAGGCGCTCCCTCCCGGCCGGGTGCCCGGGTCCCTCGGGGTGACCGCAGGCTAAACGGGACCTCTGTCCCCGTCCTTGCTCCCTTACAAAGCCACCGGCTTCCCCGCAGCCCCGAACCTCCGCTGCAGCCCGTGGGGAGGGGGTGAGGGTGGGCAGAGTGGCACGGGCTGGCCCCTGCAAAGAAAAGCGCAGCCTGGGAGTTCTGCCATCAGCGTTGTTTAATTTAGACTGTTTAGGTACAATAGAAAATAAACCCGAAAGCACATGCGATTTTTGGTAACAAATACTCGAGACAGGCAGCGTCATCCGCGGGCTCTCTGCAAGCCGGGGGAGAGAGGCGGCGAGCGGGCACAGACGGGAGAAGGCAGCGGGGAACCGGACGGGCAATTTGGGAGGAAATGGCCGCCGACTTGTACGATTACTATTATTATCCTAATTTTTAGCCACATCGATGCATTTCACCACCGAAGAGGAAAAGGTGGGGGACGTGGGTCCACGGGAACCCACTCAGTATCTGCCTCGCATGGCCGCAGTCAGACACAGGCACTTGG
>VYXD01016791.1:1335-111890 GCA_013397195.1 Hylia prasina
AAGGATAGAGAGGTGTTCACTTGCAACTCTGGGGCTTAGGACTAGGAGATGGAGGAAATACATAAAGGTAAGTTTTGTTGTCTTAATGCTTCAAGGTACAATTTCTTTTGAGTCTTTAGTGACTATTGCGCTGTTCTTTCTCTTCTGGAAGTTCAGTAAAATATATTATTAAATTGCAGAACTGATACGTATTGCAGCACAGCAGCAGCTGGTAAGTTTCAAGAAATATTTGTGTTAACTGCAGTGTTCTGTGGAGACTTAATATAAAGAAATATATTCAGGAACTCAGTTTGCTATATTGGAAATGGGAATTGGGAGCATCACTGAAAAGAGCTGCCTCATCCATTTATCAGGTTTAATTTTATTAACAGATGCCAATTATTTGTTAAACAAATATAAAATAAAATGAGAAGAAGAATGAATTTTGTGTCATTGCTGGGTACTTCAGTCAAAGCATCTCACTAAAAATATCCAAAAACCCCTGGGTTCCAGGTGCTTTTTATCTTGGGCTTACACTACGGTGCAATGAAACACTTTGGAAGGAAATGCCTGAAGAAACCACCTTTTTTTGGCAAAACCAGTGTTTTCATGACAGTCACTCATTTCCTTGAAGGCCAGGTTTAGACCTGTTTAAGCTGTTTTGTGTGGGGAAAGCAAAAAAGAGCTGGGAGTTATTAGGCAGAATCCTTTTTATGTGCAAAGAGTTGGATCAATTTGACCCTGATTGTCTCTCTCCAGTTTATTGTCCCATTACTTCAAACCCATGGCATCATCTCAAAGAAGGGTCTGATTGAACTTCAGGTCTGGCACTTGTCAGTTGTGGATAACATTGGCTGCAGTCAGTCGTGTTCACACACAAATGAGACATGACAGAAACAGACTGGTGAATAGAAAAAGTAACTTTACTGGTGGTAATGTTCTTGTGTAAGTATAACAAATAATAAAACGTGCTCTGCAAGAAAGGTGATGCATATCTTGACTAAAATAGCAGAAATAGAAATCCTATCACTTTGCAGTTCTCAGGGGTTTTTTGTTCTTTCTATATGTCTACAAATCAGGAATCTGAAAAACATTATCTTCCATTCAAGCAAGGGAGGGAAAAACACAATTCAAATATAGACCTCCCTAACTGGAAATATGAAACCCAGTATGGGTTTATTCATATCTGTGTGATGTCACTGCAACTCTGCTATGTACATTGTGGAAAGAAATTAAAAAGAGAAAGGAGAGAATGGTGAAAGAAAGAAAAAAAGATTTTTTTCCTAAAGCAAATGCAACTCAAAGCAATTTGCATAAATGTCTCTCTGTATCATTTGCATAAAATGATTTTTTATTTATGGCTCCTAAATTTCCAATTAAATACTAATTAATATTATCACTAGAATTGTTTCATATCCTCAGCTCTTCATAGTTTTGTCACTTCGATTAATGCATGGTAATTTATTAACTTATTTAACAAGCAGAGGTGCTTCATGACAAACCAGATAATATTCACATAGCAGTCTCATAACTGCAAAAAAGTTCTAAACTTAATAAGAATTATCCTCAATAAAGCTAGAGCTTTTTCAATACACCCCTAAATGATGGAAATAAGCTGTTTGATTTATATTATATGGAGTTGTATAAAGCATCCATTAATAAAATTTATACATTCAGTTAAGCTTGATCACTGTACTATTTCTGTAGTCTTGGGTGCTTAGGATTTAACTTTTGCTGTATTCAGGAAGATAATTAATGTTCTTGACCAGACAAGGAATAAAATACTCACTAGAATGAGACAATCAATGGAATAGATAATGTTTAGGTCTTGTGTTTTGCTTTTTAAATTATTTGTTTTGTTTTCCAGCTAAACCTGATAGAGAGGAAATCAGAGTTTACCTGGGGATTGTGATGACTTTGTCTGAAGTAGTTTGACAGATCTGGAGCTGGCTGGGGGCTGTGGCTCTCTGCCCAGTGGTGAGGGGTGCAGCACCACAAAATTCCGATGCCCCTGTGCCAGCAGGGCTGGTCTCCCCGCCGGGGATCACAAATCCTTCTCTCTCCCCTTCCATCCCTGCTGAGAGGGAAGCAGAGAAGAGAACTCACATCCCACAAGACAGCATCCATGCCATGGAGGTTTGTGTGTTATGAGGATATTCACAGCATAGCTGTGCTACTGCTGTCAGGCTGTGAGAGACACAGGAGCCCTGCAGCACACACTCTGCAGGGCTCCCAGAGGACCTGGGCATTTTGGAGCTGCAGCCCTACTACTATTTGATTTTCAGGGGCAGGAAGGGTTGAAACAGGCTGGCAGGCAGCAGCTCACTGCATTTCTTCCTAGAGCTCCTGTCTTCCCCTGGCCCAGTTCCACGAAGATGTATTTATTATTGATTCCAATTTCCTCTAACAAAGAACTTCCCCTCATTCTACTTACAAGCACCTTAAACAACATATACAGACCATATAAAAATAACAGGAATGTGTTTATGTGATTTGGGAAGCAGAGGCAGCCCTCCTTAGCCTTCAGTTTTCCTCTGTTCTCATACTCTCACCAAGAGGGATGTAAGAGAGCAGCCTCAGGTGACAGCAAGCCCATGGACACAAAAGTGAAGATATGCCTCTGAGCACAGAGGATGTAGAGAAGATTCTCAATGTTCATTGTTGTGTCTGAGAAATAAATCAAGTGACACTTCAGGGGAAAAATGTCCCACTATGGCCTGATAAACTGAAGTATGTTATAACAAGTGCCCAGCGACTGCATCCAAAGAGCAGTTGCACACCTAAACAGATAATAACCACTAATTTTACCACCTCGATTAGTCCCTATTTAGGTAAATAAAGCCCTTCCAGGGCTTTTCGTCCCCAGTGACCAATGTTTTACTGTGTAACATGATCCAGTAATGCTGGTTATTATGGTGATTATTGCACCAAGATCTGATAAATACTTGCAGCAATATGCCACTTTGCAGATGCAGAAGCTTTAGGACATAAAAAGTATAAGTATGTGGCAGGTTGGAATTAAAAGCTGATGACAGCAGTCTCTTTAGAAATTATTCAAAACTCTGCACTACTATTGCATTTCTTCTAAACTAAGTCACCTTTGCCATGTGCTCATTTAGAGCCTTCTCATTTTTCTCTTGCCTCTTCTTACTATCTCCTACTGAGTTTTTATTTTGTGAAAGCTGAAGAGGGATGATGGCAGATTGCTGCACAGGTAGAGGTAAGACTTGACAGGACACAGCACCCATAGGCCTTTCCTGGCTTCATTTAAGAGTTTAATAATTAGTGTGGACCCTGGGTTAAACCTAGGTTAAATAACTATGCCTTGTTTCCTGCTGTTAAATAAATAAAAGCATCTTATTCTTCAGGGAAGAAAAAAGCACAGAAAACCAGGAGTTCTTTACAGGACTGTTGTAATGGAATGAATGCTTGCCAAACTCCCCAGCTACAGTGAGGGCACCTCAGTGGCTGTGCAAAGCAGACAGAGCACTCAGCTTCACCTTCTGCATACCAGAGTGGGAGATTTCCATTCTCTCCTCCCAGCTCATGGGAGCTCTGCAGAGACCTTTTACATCACACTTGGTCCCTCTATGAAGTTTGTCGGTTGCTATGACAGCAAGGGTAGCTCAAAGAACCTTCACCAATCTGTAATCCCTTTCAACACCTTGAACTTCAGTGCCAAAAACATGGATGTGTAAGAGTTCAAGAATTTTGAACACCTTTTTGAGTTAGACAGCCTGATGCAGGGGATTGATTGCTACAAGTGACAAGGAACTTATGCTAGATTCAAAAGAAAAAAGAACAGAAGAAAAGCAACAAAAGAGATCTGAGTCAATTAGATCATAAAGAACCATGGAATTAGTTCTTAACACTGGAAATGACATTAGATATGCTACTAGGAAAAAATGGAGGACTAAATTTAATTATATCTGTTTTAAAAATCTAATACATAGCAAATACAAAAGCTCCTTAATAGTTGATCTTAAAAATAAAAACTAAAAATATTAAAACTCAGATTCTGATTTCCAGTTTCTTGAGCTCCTGTTCAATCTGTACAGAAACCTGACTGGAAGGCAGAAAAGTAAAACACTGTTATTAATAAATCAGCCTGTAAAAGCACCAGTAGATATTACACATGATGCTCAATAGAAGCAGGTATACTAACAAGAAAGTTCCAACAATCCTTTTCAAATTGAAACTCAAGAATAAACCTCTAAGTAACCTTTCTCAGGTTAAAAAAACAGTAAGTCTTATTATTTTACTCACAGATTTTTACAGCTTCTTTTCTCATATACAACAAATTTATTATACTTGCTTCAATTCTCTGTTGAATATCAGTTGTCAAGGATGCATAATTTTGCTGAATTTTAGAGTGGTTGATCTTTCCATGTAGAAATATTTAATTTCTTATCCTCACTATTCATATGAGATGGTTGTTTAGCTACCTTGCTCCCCTGGGGAAGATTCCATCTTATTACTATCTTATATTTATGCCTGTCAATCTTACATACACTGACTCTTGCCCCTGCTTTGTCCCTTACCTTAAATAACATTTCTCTAACCCCCTGTTTGTAAAAAAATCTCCTTTAGTCTTCATTTTCTCTGCTAAAGGCATTGAGCTCCTTTCTGCTGTATTTCCCAGAGGTGTGTACCTTGCTGGTGCTTCAGATGCAACCCCTGCTTTTCTGATATCAAAAGCCTTATTTTTTGCTGGTGTGTAGTTCCCAGTCAATGTAATTTTGTGTGTTCTGGCCAAAGTTCCTGTCACTGATGTCTCAGCAGATGACCTTCGTTCTGACCATACATTTAATGCCAATTGTATTGCAGTTATCCCCAACACCATAAGGTGCTTCTAAAATGATTTTGTGATCCTCATCTGTATTGATGGTGCCTGAGATCCAACTGATATTGTTGGATTTGATTAAGGCAGTACTAGGGATTTGTATCATGTGTGTCTGTGCGTGTGTATGCCTGTGAGTAAGTGCAAATGCCTGCTTGTCTGCATACACAGGAAAAAAAACCCCACTTTTTTTAAAAAATAACAAGAATTTCCAGTGTAAGAATCCAGAGTGTATGGCATTTTTCAGTGAGGTTTATAAATCACATAGTTTAGTCCTATGAAATGTCATACTGAGGTATCTGACCTCCTTACTGTCCCTTAAATATCTTAAACTTAAAGAAAAGGAGTGGAGCAATTTCGTTTATATTTACTAGTGCAAGCCATTATTTATAAGGAAAGGGATGAATCTTCCTGGACCAATTTAACTAAAAGTGTGTTTTTGTCATTAAATCACATGATTTAATAATTAATCATCCTTAATAATTTTTTCATGTTTTCTTGATAGGAGTAACCTTATTTCACTTTGTGCAAAAATGTACAGCACCTATCTGCTAGAAGAATTTAATTTCCACAGGCAAAACCAGCATAGGGTTTCTTGGGAGGACAGGGAATTGATTCACTTCTTGCTCTGTTGTTGGATAAGATGTATAGTTAAATTTCAAGGTGGAGAATCACCCAAGATACTGCTCAGACTCCCTTGATACATGAGGTATCTTTGACACCATTGCATAGGTTCTTCTGTACTTTTTTACAGGAGAGTTGATAAATGCATTAAATGCTTAAAATATTTATTGGTTTGGGGACAGGATACAACATTACAAGAAATGAGATCATTCTCTCCAATGCTACAACATATGAAAATTGAAACTGTATTTTCCCCTTCTCAGAAGCATCATGCAAGTGACAATTTTTTTGTGAAGAATTAAAATACACAAATACTCAGGCAATTGAAAGTTGCTGGTTTTCAGAACAAGTTAATATTTATTCTGTTTTAAAATAAGTGAAAACTGAGGAAACAGTATTGCTAGCCATTTTTGCTTTAGTACATTCCCATTTATTGTCAGCTGCTAGGTAAGATTTAACAATATACGTCAATTTAACCTCAGACTCAAAGACGAGAGACTTACTTCCCTGTCAAGAGAGGAAAATTTTGTGCATGTGGAAAGGGGGTGGTGGAGTTGTTCTGGATGCAGGCTGTGTGGACAGTGTTTAATTATTTAATTGAATTGAGGAAAGATGCTGAATATATAGATGTAGACACCTCTGTTTGCATCGGAGTATGTGCAAGATGACTTCTGCAAGTGCAGCTCCAGCTGCACTGGGACACTCCTGGAGGCTAGTTGTTCAATCTCCACATGAACTTAACCCTCCAGCTCAGCTAAGATGTCACCAAAGGTGAGAAAGCTAATGCTCTTCATCAGTGCACGTGGACTATTATTGTGTTTGTCACCATGTGCAGGCACCACACCCAGCTCCAGCTGTGCTTCAGCTGTGAAAGCGACATCACCCATTTTGTGAGCTGTCACCTTGCCCATCCTGGGCTGGAAGAAACACACAGGCTCAAGCCAGGGCTGTACAGCAGAGCTGCAGGGCAATCACTCAGGAGAGCCATGCTGGGAAAGGGAATACTTTAGAGGTGGGGGCCAGGTCAGGATGTCCTGGGCTTTAAAATGGGAAACATCAAGAGACCGTCATCCATTGCTTTGGAGTTTGTATTCACACCAAATTGTAATTTAGTTGAATCAGTTTCATTTTTCCAGTGAGGAAAACTGTAGGTTTGTGTGTGTAATGCATGGATGTGTAAACACAGGCACGAAGGATATCAGGGACTGTGAGAAAATAGAAGTGATAAAAACCTCCCATTACTGACACTTAATGAGCCCTGGTATTATGCTCTGTACCTACACTAAGAACATAGTTGCTTCCACTCCCCAAATCGTACAGTGCTTCCATTTGTCATTCCTCACACCTGATTCTGCTTTTTAATTCCTTGCAGGACAGCAGCCAGAACTGTGTATGGATGTTGTCTCCCCCATGGTGTCACTGCTCCTTACACAAGCTTGGTTTGCATGTGCTGTTCTTCCACGGACCCACAGTAGCAGTAACAGCACATTGTCATACTCAGAAAGATCAGGGTGTATAAATTTTTTTTCCTGCTACACTATATCCCACTGATAAGTAGAAATATGCAAAATTTCCAGGTTCCTGATCTTGCATTTGGATGGTTAATTTTAATCCTGTTTTGTAGTATCAATCTCACTTATTTGCAGAATTTTTCCTCTGTGATGATCTGATTGACATTCATTCCACAACCCTGTTTTCTGTGCCATGTTAAGAGAATGAATTAATACCTGCTCTGAAATGTATTGATAAGAGGCCACACTGGCAAATCCACGTGCCTGTAGTTTTCTTTGTAGAGATCCAGTGTATTATCTCCCTTCTGGCTAGATTAAAGCATGTACTGAAATTTTACTCACTCCTATTGTCACCATTCTAATAGCTTCCTATGTCGTGCATTATTAAATAATATCTAATTATCATATTTTACTGTTTCACTAAATATTTAATCAACTGTATTTTTTAAAATCTACTATATCAGTAAAACAGGATAATAAGTTGTTCCATCATGATTCACCTTCCCAAAGTATCTGTTGTGTGGTCTTCTGTCTAAAGCCTTTCTTAATATTGAATTGAGTCTTAGAGTCCTGTTGTTCAAGTCCCTTTTCTTTTGGTCCTTGATGTCAGAGTCTATGGATGTTCTTCTGCAGTCATGCAGCATGACTTTTACTGGAAAAAAAGTATAAAAAGCCCTTGTTTCTGCACCTGCAATTTCACGTGACAGGTCTTTTACTGCAGTGGTGATGATCAAGTATGCTCCCCTTGTGGAGAAACACCTCTTCTCCTTGTCTGGGTTGCATTATGTGATGTAAGTTTCAGTTTAATCCTGGCTGTGGTGAACTCTGTTCCCAAATCTTCTTTCCATCCTGTTCTTACCCCACTGCTCAACCTCTTCTTTCTATTAAAACTAGAGCAAACTATCTAAATTTGAAGCCTAATTTCTCTGGTCTCTCTCTTATGTAACTGCAAAGCAAACTTACTACTCCACTCTTTTTTCCTTATTACCTATATGATTACTTCACTTTTCATCGTTTTTTCCTTATTTTCTCTGTAAAGTATAGCTAAACCTGAATTTTAAGCCCAAAATGTGCCTATTAGTATTTTTCTTCTTTTTTTTTTCCTCTTTGCTGACTTCTAATAGCTTTTTGAAAATGACAGTTTATCTGGCCATTTCTAAAGTGTTCCCAGAATATTCCATCTTTTCTCATTTTCAATACCTTTTGTATCTTTTACTCAAGAATATGTCTGGATTTCACGTTTAATTTCTTCACTACTTCAAACTTTATCAAGAATTGGCTTAGTTTATTTTGCAGATTTCCTTTTTAAACTGACAATGTTCTAGACCTATTTTTATATAACTCTCCATTTTATTTAAACTACATTTTCTCATTTTCAGTTGATGCAGGTTTATCTTATATGACCAACAGTACTATAATTTCCTGAGTAGCTATAAAACCCACATCTGACACAGTGTTATCTCTAGTGGGTCTGGTGTTTGTTTGGCAAGATATTTGTAATCCATCATATACTAGAATAACTAAGATGCACCATTAATTGTTCCATTCACTTCTTAATCTACATTTGGGAAGTCAATGACTCAAAAGTGATGCATCCCTGGTAGACTTTATCTCTCTAGAAAATTTGTAGATATTAATTCATTTATAACATCCCACCTGATAGCTGACAAAAAGTACTACTCTAGAAGAGTGGAATTTGATTCTTTGGTTTAAATCAAATTCTCACAAATTGCTCAGTTCTCAATGTCCTTATCCAACAGTGCAGAAGAACTCAATCCTGTGCCAGACAATAAAGCTTCTCTGACCAATGTTCACTCCCTTACTTGTGTACTTCCTTTCTTCAGATTATCCACACATTGAGGAGTTTTGGCCTATTGCCACCTTATCTCTTTTTAAACCCGATTTTCTAATACTTGTATGTCAGGACCCAAAGATGAGATGGTTTTTCTCCTGACTTTTCTTCATTCTAAGCCTTTTAAAGCAGGCAGGTGTGTCCAGCCAAATATGAGCTACCTTACAGATGAGAAGATGAGCTACACGACAGAACATCCAATAGGGTCTTCAGGGAGATGCTGTATAAATGAAGAAATAAAGAAAATTATACAAAAATTGCTCTTGATACCACATCACAGATGTCACTGGGTGCTCAGTAAAGTAAGACCCACTTAGTTTACTCTTACACAGTCTTTTTTCTTGCTTAAATGTCGTACAATCACAATACTAACACAAAAAGAGACATCAAAAGTGGTTATAATTAGACAACATTAGGCAGATTATAACGTCTGTCTAAGATGCTCATGCAAAATGCTGGCTCTAAGCTACCCCAGAAAAGACTGCTTTTCTGAGCTACAAAGCAGGTTATATAAAATAAGTAGTTACCATTGTAGCATGCCACATTAAAATACATTGTCATCAAAGTGGGAGAATGATAATGTACTGATGAAGTCATAACATAGAGAGGTGCTGCACTTGCCAGCTGAGTGCCCATACAAAAACCCCAACACCCATGGGTGCTAGGCAAGGACTTGAAGTGGGGAAGTCTGGAAATACATGCAATATGCAAACCTGCTAGATAATTTTTTTTTTTTTTACATTTCAAAGACACGTGGTATTTTGTTGTGAATGGTTTAATTTCATGTCTCATCCCATTAAGATGAAATCTCTTCCAAATATTGGTACTGTACTCAGATGTTTAATAAAGACAGAGGCCTGAGCAGACAAAGCTATTCTTTGGTCTGTACAATCCTAGAAATAGAAATTGAAAACACAGAGGCCTGGGAAAGACAGAGACAACTCTTAAATAAGTCCTCCTATTGTTCTAGAAAACATTATTATGGAAAGAAATGCCTCCATACCTGCCAAATCTAAGATGGCTGCCTTTTTTTCCCCGTATAAAGGATTTTCTAACATTCAGTCCTAAAATTTCACAGTCACCTGAATACATTCTGTATGTATCCATATGTATTCATTCTATATGTATTCATTTGTTCTCACCTCCCTTTATCTAACCTTTATCAGGGATAAATACTATTCATCACCAACCACATCCTCTTGGCACATTTGTGGATACCAAAGCTCACTGCAGCAGCCTCTGCATAGCTTCTGGCAGAGAATATTAACACAGAAGGGGAAATCTACTGAGTCATTATCTCTGAATGGGTACCTTTCTTTCCTATCCATCTCAGGAGCTGAAGCACTCATGAACTTATCAACATGGGAAGCACTCATAAACTTCCCAGCAATTATTGGCCTATTTTAATTAATTTGCTGACAGCTACCAGCTTATCATTATGTCACAGGTATTACCTACCCAGCCTGACTATTCTAGTTGGTTCCTAAGAGCATCTTTATATGTAATGCCTGTTGCTTAAAAACAAATCTGTGGCTCAGAGAATCTCCAAGAGCCTCCTTGGGTGGTGTGCTATGTATATGGAGTCCATGAGAGCCTCCAAAAGGCAAAGCAGGGAGAGCTGGAAACCGCCTGAGAAGAGGGGAGAGGGCTGCTCCCACCTTGCATACCTCCACAAATGGAGGATGAAATAACAGCTCATGGTTGCAGCTTGAGCCAGGATCAAGTTATTTTATTTGTAATGTTGGTGTATAACTGCAGGTTAGGCATCTCCATCCTTTTATTCATAAAGGGAAATGTAAGCAACAAGGGCAGGGGTAATCTGGTGTTCACTGTGGTCAGCCTGGGAGGTGGCTGACAGGCTGCTCCTCTATGCCTGCAGAGACCCTGAATGAACCCCTGTTTGGGGCTCAGCAGAGGAGGGATGAAAGCTGACTAGACAGTCTGCAGTAAAACCTCTGCTCACTCTCTTTATAGCCCTGCTGATGACCCGGCTCCCATCCTCATTTGGTGTTATCTCTTCATGTTGCAGTGAAGTTTGTCTTCCATAGATGCACAATCTAGTGGTGTGTACATGGATAAATACAGCCTTTTGTGGGGATTCAGCCTCAGTAACTCCAGAACTGAACACAATTTAAAGAGCTTTAATTGAAGCAAATTTAAGCTTGAAATTAGGTGTTTGGGACCCTTAACTGATGAAGTTCATGCAAACCACTACTCATCACACAGCAGGTAATGTAGTGGGATGTACAGACCAGCTGGTAGAAGGAAAAGAGTTACAAACCTGAGAATCCCTACAATGGTTTACATAAAAGACAAAGGGCTGGGATCCTTTTCCAAGTTTCCAGAGAGGTTGTGCTAACAACTGACTTTTTTGTGTCTAATGGGTGTCACCTTCCCAGCTTCTCTTCTCATTCTCTGCTTGCTCTAATGAGATCAGAAAGGAAAGATATCCATAAAATACTTCCTGAGACAAAACACTAAGAACAGCTATGGTTTGGGTAGTTGGAATTTTAAAATGTTTATAGTTGCTACATCCCTCTGCAAGATCAGTAGTCCTTACAGTTTTTCTAGAGAGAAACATTACTACCCATCCTTAAAGGCTTGTATGCAGCACCGCACAGATCATGTTTTTGATGAAACTGATAAAACTTCTGCACGTTTATTTTATTAAGAAAGTCCTCAAATGGGTTGCATGCATTTAACTTGTACCTATAAATTCAGCAGTGCAAGATGGATGATGATGAATAAGTTTTCTATTGATTCAGTGTCCTCAGATTCATGAGAGATGAATGGTGTATAGACCAGCTGCGTTGACCTATTTCAGCTGTATGCAACATAAAATGATACCTTTAGTCACAACAGAACAACTTTGTAGATGCATGAGGTCAGATAAATGACTAGTAAATAAAATGCTTTTGGATTTCCTAAAAAAAGTTTGGTACCACCCACTGGAAAAGCATATTAGGAAGTCTAATAGGAAAAGATAATGTTCTGTCATAGTCTGGATACTCTGAAAGACAGAGATGAATAAAGATAATTTCCTGTGTGAAAGGAGTGGAAAGGTGATGATACTATGACTGGCATTGAGACATTACTTTTTGGGTTTTCTTCTATGTACAGGAAGAACCATTTTGAGCCCTTCTTTGGCAGAGATCAAATGTTGATCACAGTGTTCTCAGATATTTTTGCAGAAAACTACTGAGTTTGTTTCCACTGATATCTAAAAGGTCTATTTTTTGGTTGTGTTTTTGTAGTTTGTTTTTTGGTTGTTTTTAACAATTCCAGTATTTGGTGAAATTGTATCCTTGTAAAAATTGGGCTAGAGGTAGAAGGAGGAACTTGAATGGCAGATTTAATTTCTTCCAGCATCTCTCTTCCTTCACAGTTCTGTCCTTTTTCATTTTGCCACTAAAAATGGATGAAGAATAAAAGGTATATTTCCAACCAAAAGTTACTTAAAACAAAACAAAACAAAACAAAACAAAACAAAACAAAACAAAACAACCAAAAAACACCCCAAAACAGCAAGTTCTGGATGTACAAATCATAGTTAATAACAAAGTGGGGGAAGAAACAGACCCCTTCACTGCCCTGCTGACGTGATTCCCCCTCGCTAAGAGCAGGGCTGTGACTCTCCAGCCCACCTTGGTCAAACACCAACTTGCAGGGAAGCCTGACCCTGAGAACTCCCTGAAATTGCCTTCCAGCCTGGAAGTGGGCTGGGGCTGCTTTCTGTCGGTGGAGGAGTAGGGTGGGAAAGGGAGTTGCTCTCCTGTTCCCTCCTTCTCGAGTTGCACCCTGCTGCTGAGCCTTCCTTCCCCTGCTCCCAGACTCCATCCCCCTGGGGAGACCAGGTCTGCAGAGGGAGCAGTCAGTGCCACAGCACAGCCCTGGCAGTGGGGAATGGCTCTGTGACTCACCTGGGGCTGGGCAGGAGAGGTGGGGCTGGGCTTCCTTGGGTGCACAGGAATCTCTGGAGCAGCACTGGGCAGATACCTGGGGAGGGGTTCTAAGTGTGAAGAAACAGCTCAGATAACCTGATATTAGAAGTGAAAAATAATTTGAAATTAATAATGTACTGATGATTTTCATCTCTTTCTGATTCCAAATTGTGCATAAACGAGACCCAGTTTATCAAATATTCTCTTTTAGGAACACCAAGCTACTGTGAATGATTCATGAGGTACAACTTGTTCTTGTGTTACTTGTTTTAAGCATTTAGTTCTCAAAATATGACTTGTTTTGATTGAGCACATATGCCATACGTGGTGCAGCTCTGTCACGCCCTTGCATGACCCCACACCCAGCACTGAGGTCTGCAGCAAGAATGCTGATGGCAGTGGGCTCAGGGAGCTCTCTGGAGGATTTCCTTCCAGCTTGTCCTCTGCAGAGTTTAGTGGCTTTCCTGCATGTAATCAATGAAAAACTCAATGTGGAACACAGGGGACACAGGAAACTAACCCAGCAGCCATGACAAAGTCCTTGCAGTATTATTAAAGCTTTTCCTTGATGTACAGGCTGGGACGCATGTATTGCTCTCTCAGGGTCTGTTCTGGTCCTTTATGGGAATAATTAAAAACTTCTACCATGCGAGGTAAGCCCAGCTCAAATCATGCTCATGCCTCCTTTAAAAATGTTGCATTACAGTGTTTTGCACAGGTGATGAAACCAAGCAGACCTGTCTCTCCTTCCCCTTTCTCCTTCTTCAAAATTCCTTCTGGAATTTCTGTTTTTTCACCATAACTGGGGAGTCTTCAGGAATATTGATAATAACTCAGCCTGTCCCCTGACCATCTTAAGCTGGACTTCATGACACACAAAGTTATTTAACTTTCCTCATAGTTTCTTAAGCTTATCCAAGACAGATATTTTTCTCCTTTTTCATGCTAATATCATTGTTTTGTAAAGCTTTCCCAGATCTCTGAAGTGGTATCACAAATACTGTTCTCTGAGTTTCTCATGCTGGTGCTGTTTCACTCCTATAAATAAGAAAAAGTTTACCAGAGCAGGACTTTGAACAAGGCAGGAACTTGGCCAACAGCTAGAGTTTGTACAAATCAGCAGGTCATCGTGTCTTTCCTAGATTCTGATGAAAATATTTTGGTTGAACATTCCTATTTTGTGTCCTATGTACTTCTCTTTCTACAGAGAATCTTCTGGATAGCACCATATCCCTTTCACTGTCCTTCTGTCTGAAAGAGATAAACATCACTGCCTTTTGCACATGTTGCATTAACACAGAATGGAAGAAGGGCATTGGAGAGGATAATCCTACAAAAATTATGCTAAATATATGTCTGCATATGTCTATAATAGCAAATCATACAGCAAGTAAGGGAAATCTTTCAGAAATCCTTGCTGTAACTGGGTTTCTCAGCTGCAGGTTGGATCAGCCTCAAGATATTTTTCTTCCCTAGATTTTGGAGAATTTTTTCGACGCCTTGTGGGCTGTAGTGCTGTGTCCTCCATATGCTGCAGTGGATTATGTGAAATGGGACACCTTTGTCTGGGGCCCATATGTGGGCCCATCTTGATTCATTGCAGCACATGAGCATGAGGATTTGTCCGAACCAGAGGATGCAGGAGTGATTTTTCTGGTGAGCGTCATTAGACTGTTCAGACTGAACAAAGAATACCAATCTGGGAAAGACTCCCAGGCCAACAATTCCAGTTATTCCATGGAACAATATTGGAAAGCTTGTTTGTAACCCTGCAGAAGGATTGGGTGTGGCATTTTCCCTCACGGTGTGTGCTACATGGCCATGGTTATTTCATACATTCCCCCTGATCTGCAGATAAGAAGGGAGAGGTACACACTTCCACACTTGGGAGTGTGAACTTGTTGTATAAATCCATACTTAAACTTCAAAATAAACAACTAATGTTCAGAAGTATACTGTTTCTTTGGTGCCACAGATGTAATATCACTAAAATTAAATGTATAACTCTTAGCCCCTCTGTTCAAAAACATTGGTCCTAGCCACCCTTCAATTCAGATGAAGAATCTGCCAAAAGCCATGAGAACACTTACGAAAAGAGCTGAGAATAGAAAAGAGCCTCCTGACTTGGTGTCTGATTCACCCACTTTGGTCTGGTGTTATGTAAAGAAGCCAAGTGAGCTGTTGGTGCCTTAGTTAGCATTCTGTGGCTGCAGGCTGGTCTCATTTAGGGTAGCACAGAAATTCCTGTGTTTTTGGCCTCAGCATATGGATTTGCAAGAGTGAACTAAAACTATCTTCTGAGGGAAAAAAGGCAATTATTTTTTTCTTTTAGTATCTTCTTTACTCTCACATCTCTTTTACTGACTTCTAAAAGATAGATAGTCTCTGCTATGACCTAAACCTGCTGATGGCTACACAGTTTGAGCAAGAACCAAATGGTTTGAGTTCTATCTTTTTTAGGATTTAAATTGATTTTCCACACAATCTAATTAAAACAGGTTGCTGTCGCAGTCTCAGATGAGGGTTTTACACATTATTATCACTCTCTCCAGTATACCTTTGTCTAGAAGCTTCTGTACTTAAGTTTGCCAGCATACTCAATAAGGTAAGTACTCAATTTAACAATGCTTTCTCATGTGCTATTGATCTGCTACATAGAAATTGGTTTTTGCTTCAAGGGACACTGCTGCTTACCTTCAAGGAGAAACCAATTTCAACCTAATCACTAAAATTTGCATGTATAGTACATATTGCAATTAGAGTACTCAATATTGTTAAAGGGAAAAGACTTTTGGGTCTGGAGTTTTGGGATACTTTGAAGAAGGCAGAAAGAAATGTCCTAATCCTGATTTCCTTGGGGAAATGTGTTGGAAGAAGGAGAATGGAGAAAGGGATTTTCTAATAAAACAAGTGGAATAGGAGAGAATGGCCAAGGTCTGTTTTGGTAGGGATGTTCTGTGAGGCAGATGTCATATGTGAATAACTCTTTTATACTAACATGTTTTCTATTGGAAAATCAAGCCTAATAGTCTTGCCTCACTTCAAACTCTTTACAGATAAAATGATAAAAAATTCTTCACACTTGTGCTCAGGATATTTTCCTGAGCATCTCTGCACATCAGCAGCCGTGCAATGAGTAGTCAAACTTTCAGTCTCCACTGTCCAAATGGCAGGAACTCTGTAACAGAACTGCAACCAAGAAAAAAGATGGCATGTCGAATATTTTTGTTTGACTTGGCTTCAAAAGTAAAATCTAAGAAAAAATGAAAAAAACATTTTTTTTCAACCTCATTCTTTATAATTTTACTAAAAGAGGACAGAAATTATTTCATTTTTGAGAGGGGAGAGGTTTCCTTCTGGGTTTGACTTTTCCCTTGCATTGTCTTTCACATGGCACACCCACTCACAGCCTTGCTGAAGGCTTGGATGCCAACCGCTTCTTATTTTCCAGTGAAAAACTGTCCTATAGGAACATTTTGGACAAATGGTGCTAGACAGTAAAGTTTAAACTCATGACTGAATGAAGAAGGAAGGTGTTCTCTGCCAGTTTCTAACCGTAGCAGGAAAACTTCATGAGTGTTTTTGGCCTTTAACCTTGCCCTGAGACTGTTAGAGCACACAGTTGGCAGGAAAAGCAACATAAAAGGTACTGTCAGTCTGTCTCCTACCCATGGAGCTAACACAGGGGAAATAATTTTGGGCGAATATTCAGTACAGCTTGCATCTCGCTTTCTGACCAGCAGTGATCAGGTTTAACAGTAAACTATTAAAGGTGTCACTATTGGGGCGATCCAGAGTGGAGCAGTTGTCAGTGACTGAGCATGAGGCTTCAAGAGGAAAAAACATTCCTTCAGGGTAAAACCAGCTGTGCCTGGGAGTGTTTCCTGGTGCTGGGAAGGGAACCTGTGCACAGCAGAGCTCTCCCTGTGGGCCCAGCACAGGCAGGTGGTGTTCAGCACGGTTCAGGGACCATGACCTGCAGGGCGTTTGCAGGTGCTCACCCACTTTTGGTGGGTCAGAGTGTTTGCTCAGATATGGGCTGTGGTGAGCCCCTTGGCCTCCTCACCAGGGCTGATCCCTGACATGAGCCCTTTCAGAAAACTTACAGAAGCAGCAGAATTGTGAACCCTCTCTGCAGTGTACAAATAAGACAGATAAGAGACAGATCAGAACAAAGAGAAATCATTCTGGGAGAAGAGGATAAAGGGGAAGACCATCACCCTGGGAGTACCTTCATCAGAGGCGTGTTTCATCTCAACAGTTTTAAGTTCATCAACCAAATATCTGTTTCAGGAAACACATGCTCCCGTGTTGGAAGGTTGATTTCTCTTTCTGTGGTAAGCATACTTAGAATGGCTAATCCACCTGCATGGAATGCTGTTTTGCCAGGTTGATATCCACTCACACTTCTGACCTCACAAAAATTTATGCAACACTTCTTTCTAAAAGCTAAAAAAAAAAAAAAANTTATGTGATTTCATTATTTCATTTCAAACTACAGAACAAAGCAGTCTGTGCAATGCTTTTTGCAGGGGATTTCTTTAAGTTGCAGAAGACTTCTTTAAGTGGGGCAACCCTCGGCACCTTAAAAATGGTTAACACAGAACTGATCCAAGGACTGTTTAAGCTAGTGGGAGATTTTAACTTTGAAAAAGTTCAGTTTGAGGTCACAGGTGGGAATTGCTGAATAACTGGACCAGAAAGATGACGATGGAAAAGGATATATTTCTGAAGAGAGAGATGCATGGAAGTCTGCTTCATAGCACCAGAGCATTCAGAGTCGGATTCTCATGTTCAAGGTATGAGAAGCACCAGATCAGAGGGAATGGAACAGGGTAGCTGCAGAAACAGAGCTCAGTTATGGTGCTTCAGTGGAGATGGGAAAGTCTTGTACCCAGCCTGGGATCATTCATTACCTCCTTTCCCTAAAAGGGTCAATGAGACCAACAAAGATGTGATTAGCAGTCGGTGCTTCTCATATCCCCCCAGATTCCCTCCAGCCTCACTGAATTGTGGTGGTGAGCTGGACCAGAAGAAGTGGGGAAAACAGGACTCCTGGTAGCCTGTTGTTCCAGAATCTGCTGGTTTTCTCAGGATGAACCACTAGTCCATGCTCACACCCTCTACATATGACACCTTCACCTGAACATTGCTGCCCAACTGTAGATCTCATGGCTTACAGGATTTTAAGGGATGGACTTGCCCCATAAGACTCAAAAAGGCATGACATCATATCCAATGGGCTTGATATTTCTCAGTCTAAAATTTTAGCCTGTTAGTAGTTGCTGAATTTTCCCAAGGGAGAATCTCTTGGAAAGGTTTTTTCTCAGAACGATCTTGGTAAACAACTGTCCTTTCTCAAATGGTGTAGTGGCCAGCATTGCTGCCTTCGAAACTGTTGACCCAGTTAGATTGCTCTCTAATTCCATTGGATAAACTAGAGAGACAGCAAAAGCATCAGCTGGGAAGGATTGTTTTGAGAAAGAACAGTTTTTTTACCAAGATTGTTTTGAGAAGAAAACCTTCCCGAGAAATTCTCCCTTTGGAAAATTCAGCAACTACTAACAGGCTAAAATTTTAGACTCAGAAATATCAGGCCCACAATACCCCAAATGGCCAGATGAGATAACTTTTCTGCAAATCATTCCTTCACATATGTCCTCCTCCTTGACTCATTTCCTTGTGTTGTGTTTTAAGTAGGATGAAACAAAGACCATCAGGAAATCTTACAGTTTGTGTTCTGTGTACTGACAGATGATCCTTTTTAATGGGTTCAGTCTTCCTTCACAGCAGGGTTAGTACTAAAAAAATCATCGGTATAATGAATTATATACAAATTTTTAGTTTATATCAGTTTATTTAGAGCAGGATGCTGGATCTCAAATTTTCCCAGCTTGAGGAAGGTGGGTTTGCAACAAGACAGCTGTCCCTAGAGCCTGTTTACTCATGCATGAGGGGATATGACTGCCTCATTTTAAGGAATACCAGGAGGAAGAGGAGAGGGAAGGAAGATTTGATAGTTTTGTGCAAAGTCTTCAGGCAGGTGTGACTCAGCAAGGGGCTGATAATGATGTTTTCTCTTCACAGGGGGGTGGAAGCTTCTTGGTCACCTAACCCAAAATATTGAGGCTTCATCCAGTTAAGGTGGTAACTACCTCTTTAATAAGACTGTGACTCAGAGAGCAGCTGATCATGATGGCTGCTTCTCTCTGACTATAGAACTACAATCCTTATCAAAGGCATAAATTACTATTATTTTCTTACCAGATTGAACATCTTTCTTAAATATATGAAAGAAAAATTGTAGGTTGTCTAGTGAATTTTTTTCTTGAAAAAACTGCCTATTCTTAATGTACAAGGTCAATGAAAGTTCAAAAGTTTATCAGTACAAAGACTCTATTCTAATAATTTATCAGCTACCTTCTTAGCTCATATTTTGATACTTTGGATTAAGAGGTATTTTTGTACTGCCTTCATGTAAAAGTAACCACACAGCATTTTTCACAGGCATATCACAGTATCTATTGACTATAATCAAACTACAGGTAGTGTTAGTATTAGAGAGCTCCTGTGTAATACAATTTGTCAATCACCAAAGCAAGCTGATACTGACTGCCACAGGACATTATTTTCTTCAGCAAATATAATTCCAACAGGTTTCACCCTGTGAAGAACTGACAGGAGGCAGTGCTCATGAACATTGAGTTTGAAGGTAAATAAGATTGGGTTTTTTTCAGGCAAATCAGATGTTTTCACACTTCTTGAGCTCAGTGACCCTCACTCAAGGAGAAATAAAAGAGCTATTGGCTGTAGTCTCAGTGCTATTGGTAGTATTGTTAAACAGCCTGCTCTGGAAAATGTAAGCAAGCAAGAAAAAGCAAAGTCAGAGAGTAGGCAAGAGCAAGGTATCTATCTCTGTGAACTGGGATAAAATAAAGAGCTTGGAGCTATGGAGCTCCCAGGTTGTTCTTAGTTCTTGGAAACTGTTGAAAAAATTAACACAGGTTTTAAAGTACTGGTGCATAGAAGGAAGCATAGATTTGTCAAAAGTAGGCAATGTCTACTAGTCTTAGACCACTTGACGAAGAATTTTCAGGCAGAGAACAGGAATAATTCAATATTTTTATGTTAGGGGGATTCTCGTGCCAGTTTGTAAGACTTTTTTCTAGCATGACTAAGAATGAGCTGAATGAGGCAGCCCTTAAAAATGGGGGCAGTATTATCTGGGTGACAAGAAACAGCCAGGGGGTCCTACTAAAACAAATTTCAGGTGTTGAGGTTCTGCAGCAGTCAGTCCTTGGTCCAGTTCTCAGTATTTTCAATAGTTTGGTAAAACTACAGGGGTGAAAATGAAGTATGTTTAATTGATTTTCTAAAAGCATCTCATTAGAACAGGTAACTTGGAAAATAAAGCTAAAATTGAGTCTTATCCTGGCAGCTGGGGAAGATGCTTTGAAAACGCAGAATGTCAGTGTAAAATGCAAGGTACTATTCTTGGGAAGGTTTCATCACCTCCTTCTGGACATTCTGTCCAGCCCACAGCTGGATAAACACATTGTGTGATGGGAGAGAAGCGGGCTCATGGGTCAGGCACAAAGGGTCACCGTGAATGGGGTGACATCAGAGTGGGGACCTGTCACTAGGGGGGTTCCTGGTGCTCTTCAACAGGCTCTGTGCTCTTCAACATCATCATAAAAAGTGAGACTTAGGAAGACTGAGCTGTAAGTAAGGTTTTCGCAGAACAGGGTACATGCCTGTGCATCCTGCTCATGCCCCATGGGCTGCTGGCTGGTTGTGTACTTTGAGAGAGAAGGAAGATGTCAAATAGTGACAGCAGCTACTTCATTAAAAAAAGCAGAATTTTCATTTGAAGCCTAATTATATTCCTTCCTCCCTAACCTTACTGATATCAGCCTTGGCAGTTTTTTTCTAAAGCTAGGTCTAGCTTATCTACATAATCAGTGAAAAATCAGACACAAGATCCTGAAGTAAGCTTTCCTTAAAAAAGTAGATTAGACTGAATGCCATAGGTAGAGAAGAGATAAAACTTGTATTGGATGAAACATTCTGCACTCCTTGAGCTGTGACTTAATATCTAGGCTCAAAATTTATTTGATTGTACAACTTGGTTTGGGTTTGTTTGTTGGTGTCTTTTTTTGTTGTTGTTGTGTTCTTTTTTTCTGAGGAAAACATTGATATGAGGATGACAGTTACTGCATGGTGGATGACTGAAGAAAAACTAAACTTTGAGATGTGCTCAGGAGAGAATGCTCTTGCAGAAACAAATTCCAGAGTGAAAGTTTTCCAGTCTAGAGGGACATCCATAGGTTTGGAAGGGGTGTCTCTAAACTCTCCCAAAATACTCTTTCACAGTGCATGTATAACAACCCCCTTTTCTCAAGACATGTTTTGGAGTGAACTCAGCAGAATCATGCTGCTACAGACTTTGGGTGAGTGAGAGGCATGTGGCTTGCATTTTTTCTCTGACTCATGTCAACAAAAAAGATGTTAATGTTCTGATGGTATATTGCTCCCCTGAATGGAGTGTGAATTACATTACTTTCTATATGGCTCCTGTAGAGAAAGCCCTTCAAAGAGACAATTATAAATTAAAAAGAAATGCATTTAAAAATAAGTTTCCTATTTTGAAGCATGGTAACTTGGTTCACCCTCTAGACTAATACTAGAAATGTAAACAAAATAGCCATTATTACTTGGCTCAGCACTTTTATATGGTGTAATCAACACTGCCATTTAGTGTGGAAAAAAGTCAGTTCTTTTTTGCCATATGCAGTAACACGGAACAACATTATGCAGCAAGTTTATTGCCTCTGACTTCATGCTTCCTAAATGGCATCAATAAATACTGAAGATAACTGTGACATATTTTTGGTATCTCAGATTACACATTTCTAGAGTTTAGGGAATGGGTGACCAGGATTGAACTTCTCTGGCACATCACCTTTTTTTCCAGAACATATTCTTGGATCTACCCCAAAACATACACAGGGATGGTCCAATGTTGACAATCTTTTTCTTTGTCTTGGGCAATTTAACCTTTGTTTTGAATGCAAACTTAATTATATCATCATCTAAGACTGTTTATTGTTTACTGTTCATCCCTGTAGGAAAAGTAAAAAATGTTCTAGAAAATTCCAATCAATTTTAGTACAGTCACACAATGTTAAACCAACTTATTTGTTTTGAATACTTCTTTGTCTTTTCTATTTATTGTTATTCAGATTTTTCATAAAATGGCAAAACACAGTTAAGAACACTCCTCTTCTGTGTTACCAGTTTATTACCATTTCCTGAATGCACTGTCTTGTTATTCTTGAAGACACTGAAAAACCTGGTTTGAACATGAGCAGAAGTGGACAGTATGTCCTTAAGTGGACTGTTTTGTCAGTTGGAAATTACTTATATTTTAAAGGGCTTTATTTTTTAAAGGGCTTAGTCCTGTAAATTATCGAATGTTGACAAGCAAGAACTGATGATGTTCAGCCTCCACAGAGAGGCTGAGAACACTTGCAGTACTAGCAACTTGAAGTATTAATCAAAATTAGCAGAGAGAAATCATTTCAGGTAAAGTGTAAAATACAAAGTAATACCTTCTCTGACATCTTTATTATCTTATCACCATATAAAACCAGAATACTGTGTGGAAATTATACCTTTTCAGATTTATCAACTTTTTTCCAAAGTTTAGACACATTCTTACATTGTGAAATATTTCCCACATTCTGTTCATGCTTGTAAGGTCGTGACTAAGATAAATAGATTTTAGAGAAACATTAGAGTGGGAGTATGTGGGAGGAATTTAATTCATATTTTTAGCAGAGAGAATTTTAATATCTTGTTGAATTTTGTGCTCGATTCCATTAGAAGGGGACATGACAATGGGTTCTGTAGAACATACATCCTTAGAACAGCACAATTAGAATTGGGATAAAATGGAATACGTCATGGAAAGCTAGTGTATAACATCTGAGAAAAGCAACTTTAAATCCTGACATTTAGAAGCATTGCAAATGGATGCCAATGGCAACAAGATTTTAAATAACTTTGAAAGGGTGTAAGACTTGGCCCAGTTTCTCTCTGAGCTAGTGACAGGACTCCGGGTGCATGTTAATAAGAACTGGATGAGACACCAAATCCTGAAGATTTTATCTGGCATACCATGAGTCCTCACTGTGGCACAGCTCTGCCAGAACCATGTCCAGTGCTGTCGGTTCCCTCAGGACTCTGCCACTCCCACTGACCTTGCCTGGTTGCTTCAGAGACCTATGGCTGAGCCAAAGCAACAGCATTTTATGTGCCTTTCTGCTGCAGTGGTAGATATATTTTGAGAAAGGTGAAGATCATTTTTCGAAGACACAAATGAGATTTCCATAGGATGGATGATGGAAGTCACTGTGAGTGAGAATGGACCAGGAAGAAATGGGGCATCCAGCTGATGCATTGAGGTCTTTGTCCAAGTTTTATGATATAGTGATATAGGTATAATCTGATCCACAGACAAGCACATATCTTGGTAAAACAGGAATGACTACAAGCAATATAGGAATAAATATCTGAAGGGTGAACCCTTAAGGAACAGCAAGGGATGAATAGAGAAAGAAATAGTACAGTCTTATGCAGGAGTCAAGGAGAGGAGTCAAGAAGTTCCAGGCTGGGGAAGGCTGGAGAAGTTATCAACAGGCATGGAAATCAAAAGGTATGAGAGTGTTTGGCAGAAAACATTTAGGTTTATGTAATGCTGTCCTCTGTTGTTTACATCCTGTTGTAAAAGAGTAAAGCTGAAATTGGGATGTGACTGTAATGTTTAGTAGACTGAGTATTGTAGCTACAAGATAGTGACTTTACTGGACAATTTACACAGGAAGAAATCTGTTATTCCAAACTATGACTACCTAATCACAAAACCAATAGAAACAAGCCTGCAAATAAATGATACTTTTTAAACATGTGATCAGTTTTGCCAGGACAAGATGTTTCCTTTAAATTGGGTTTATTGGGTTTCTTGAGAGTCTTTGAGACAAAAAACCTCAGAGCTTGACTTAAACTTTGTACTTTTTCCATGGCTGCTGGTAGGGTGCTCTACAAACTAAGCCCCACGTGCAATGTATTGCACATTCATTTTTGTATCTTAGTTGGGCTGTGTCACTGACCTTTCTATTCCCTCCCATGTTCTCAATAACACTTCCAGCTTTCCTCAGCCTCGGACTTTGTGTCAACAGCAGTTGCAAAGGGGACACTGAGATGATCCTTTGCAGCCAGCTTTAGAGGCTGGGGTGCTCTTAGGATGAAGGCAGTTGTGCCATGCCCAGGAACAAACTGTGCCACTCACTACAGAGCAGTCCATGCACTGGGCCCCTTTGGTGGCCATCGTGGCTTGGGCACTGCTGTTTGCACTGGAAAGCTGAAAAGAGTTACGGTGTCCTGCAGTACCTTAATGACTATTCCAAGCCTGATGCTTAGTCTCTCTCTTCCCTCAGGCATGATCAGAGCAAGTAGTGTTGTAATGTTGGTTTCTAGATATAATTTAACAAGCAAAAGAGTGGTTTGTTTTTTAGTGCTAGTTACGTGACACTTCCAAGTCTTACTCAGAAGCTGCTGTTAAAGTTTGCCCAAGCAATTTGGAGCTGGAGACAAGATGCAACACTCAGGGGTGCTGGACCCACCTGTGCTGTTCCTGTTTTTAATATTCTGTGCCTTTAACTGGGATGACTTCATTCACTCTAAGATCATTAACTGAGAATATCTGTCAAGGAGTAGTATTTGTGGAGCAACCATGTTAATCAGCTCGTTTCAGTCTGCATGTGTACTTACCTGATTGCATGGTGTGCCTCACTTAGCATTCATGCAAAAAGTAGCAGGAGCCACAGGGAGAATAGAAAAACTTATTGGGAATACCTATGAAGTGCTGCAGTGTAGGAAGGACAGTGTGCTGTGACACCTGGGAGCAGGCAGCAGGCACTTCCAGGAGGTAGGGTTCCTCTCTGGAGGGAATATCTTGGTTGTGTTGGCTTTGTTTGGTTAGATAGGTACTGCATATTCATTCTCTGAGGTGGTGGTGACACACTGGAAAGGAAGGGCTGAGAAGTCAGGAAAGGGGGTAAAGAAGATCCACAGGATGTTTCTTATGCTCTGGTTCCTCTGTACTTACATTAAGTTTTGAATCCTCATTTTGAGCTTTTCCATTGCACGTTCATTTCAAATGCAGACTCAGTGTTTTGAAGGGCATTTTGTAATGATTTTATCCAGATTCAGATAATTTGCAATCCAAAGGGAAAGCTTACATTCTTTGACAGGCAAATAGAAAACACATCTGAGCACAAATCAAAAGAATGACTACAGAACCTGCACGTTCTGTACCCATTACTAAATTCCCAAGGATCTTTCTGTTTGTTTAGGTACTTTTTCTTCTGTCTCTGGCTGGATTGGATGTGAACTCAGCAATGAATAATAAAATGGTTAAAATAGGACAAAATTTTTGACATAATATTACCTTTTTGAAAAATTCCATGTTTCAAACTTAGATTCAAGTGAAAGCTACCAAAGGACACCTCCCAGTTGTCTCAAATACATCTTTCTTCAGCACATCAGACGTTTGCATATCCAAACTCCATAGGTGCTCTTCTGATCTCATTTTGATCCCTGGCAAGCTCAGATTCACTGTGTAATGGCAAAAGGGCATTTGCACAAAGTGGATAGAAAAAGCATTGTTTCTACAGGACATTATGGTTTACATTGCTCACGAGAGAGCATTTCATATCCCATAAAAAAGCATTATCTGAAACTTACTGTGCATGCCAGAAAAAGCAACACTGTGCCTTTAAAAGAGATGTCTGATTCCTGAAAACATTTCCCCTCTCACATTTCCCTACCCACAAAGTAACTCATGTTTATCAGCAAATCTATTCAGCCCCCTAATAATGACCTAGAGTAAACATCTGACATGCACTGCTTTCAAGATCCTCTTTGTTTAGGCATGTATTGTTCATTTCTGTGTCTTTTGTATATTGCCAAAAGGAAAAGCAAATGATACAAGGGATGTTTTGCATTATCAGTTGTGGCAGAGTTTATGCCTGTGTATATCTGATCCTCTTTTATTGCATTACAAATGATAAACTGCTGAACATACAGCAGTCATTAATGTCAGGGCAAGTTTTCACACTGGATTTTTAATTTTAAATGTATAAGATACAAGATAGCCAGCTGTCAAGTTTCCTAGTCATTTGCAAAACCTGTGGAAATCTCATGTAATAAAAAATTTCTTCCTAATATCACTGCTCAACTAATTTTATAATATGAATGTGTACTCTGTTTGCATTGGGTAAGAGCTGTTTCCCTGCCAGCCCAGTTACACAGTTCAATTGCCTGTGTCAGTTTTGGAGTGACTTATCCCATCAAGCACACCCCCAATTGCTACTCACCAGTGCCAAACAAAACAGCAACGCTGAAACCTGCTAAATGTCAGGCAACACAGGGGGAGAGGGAGCAAGTGGGAAAAAACCCATAAAAAATAGAAAGAAGCCAGGCATAGATGTTCCATTAAAATACATATGTATCTGAGTGCACCTCTTTCCTGGTCACAATTTTTTGTCTAGGGAGAGCTTGATAAAATCAATAAAGAACTTTGAAGGGGGAAAAAAGTAATGTAAGGGACTATGTGCCTTTTTCTCCTGGACTTTAGATTTCTTTGCTGTATGACAGGACCTGCTGTCATATATACAACTTTCTTTATCTGACAGAAGAAGCTGAAACTCCAAACATAAACTTATGAATGAAGCAACTTGTTGCCTTGCCTTTCAGTTCTGGATCTTGCAAACAACAGCCAGATTTCAGAGTTTACTGAGGAAAAAAATTAGTTAACTAGGAAATGTTTACAGCAGAGGCTGTGCCTCAGTCTAATATCACCCTGGGAGCTGAACCATCAGCACAGCTGGTGGCTTAGCACTTCCTAGCCAAGGTACCAGTTTCCAGCCTCTCATGGCTGAAGACAGGTAGGATGCCTTATTGTGCTGGGTTTTCAGGAGGTGAAGGGCAATATTTAAAGTCTTCTTCTAGGCAGGCCTTTTCAATAATCTTGACCCCTAGATTCCAGGACTGGCACAACATGGAACTGCATGGCCTCTTCAGAGGACTGCTTCCAACATGCCAAAAGTGATTTTCCCCCTCCTCTGTGGGACCACATCATTCTTTCCACCAAGAGAGAGGGAGGGTTGCTTCACTTCAAGCATAAAAACCGAGATCAGTATTTCCTTTTCCACAGCAACTGTGCTTTAATTGCAATGGTCAGGACATATCTCGCCCCTGCTCCCCAGCTGGGATCTCAGTGTTCCCTGGGGAGGCAGAGGGTGGGTGGTGGCAAAGACCCCGGGGACACAGAACTCTGTGCTGCACATTCTGCACACCCTGTGTGTGGGAGAGGATGCAGCCACACATCCCCAGTCAGCTCGGCAGCTGCGGGTGGGGTCTGGATGATTTCACGGGTTTTTATCTCCTTCCTTACAGCTCATGCAGTGCAGCTGGGCTGCTTCACAGAGGATGCAAGCTCTTAATAGTTCCATCTTGTGAGTGTAGAAGGACACTGGTGTTAAATATGGTGCAGGACATGGGAACTGTGTGATGTGCAGCATCCTGGAGGCTGCAAGACATTGTACATTTAGCTTTTTTTGGTCACTTTCTGTGGCTGCACCTCCTCCAGCTGCACAGCTCTCCAAGAAGGGAAATGAAGACAGGGTGTTTGCAGGGGTGTAGAGTGTTACCTTCAACTCCACTTCAGAATCACCCTTCCCTGCGTGTTACATCCCATTTCCAAGTTCCTCTCGCCCTTTTATCACATCCCAGTTCCCTGTATGACCCTACCTGCTGTTAGGTGTCACCTACACTACAGTGCTGCAAGGCTGTGCCCCAGTTGTGTGTCTGACAGCAGCCCAGTCTCATCATCACAAAGCACAGTGCCTGCTAACTGTCCAGGACCAGCTGGGCATTCTGCACTTTACCTCATGCTGCCCCATCTCAACTTTCCCAGCTGACCTTGGATGTGCCTGACTGACACAACAGGCTCAGCATCTGGTGTGGCTACAGCACACACATATTTCCCTCTAAAAAAATCTAGAGGCACAACCGAAGAAAATTAACGTCTAAAATAAGTTTACTATTATGGTCATGTCCTTCTAGACTTTAACTGCCTTATTTTCCCTCAGGGTCCAGTGGTTTGCATGTTTATTGAAGGATCCCCAAGACTACAACCACCTCCCCAAAAGGTGCTCTGGCTGGGAGTGGGGATTCTGCCAAATTCAGTTATCAGCCTTATCTCCTCAGCTTCCCCAACTGATGTTCAGGCAAGGCAGTGACAGCTGGCCTGGTATTAGCTCCATCAGGCACTTAGAAATCTGCAGTTTTCCTTCTGGAAAAACTCACTTCTTCCCTGAATATTAAGGTGAAAATTCTTCAGTTTTGGGTGTCAGCTCACGCTAAACCACTGCTCTTTTTTCCAAATCAAAGGTGAGCAAATATTTGGTGGTGAACAGTTTATTTGTTCTGAAGCTCAAAGTGAATCCAGTTGTTGCTAGTGATGTACCTTAAACATACTCAATGCCCCAGGATGAGAGGCCCAGAAGCAAATTGTTAAGCTGTGCAAGCAAATGCCCTGTCCTTTTCAAGAGATGACTCACACCAAATTTATATTCAGAGTTGTACTCTTTCATGTGAAAGCAAACCTGGGTCCTTTTGGCAGCAAAAAATGCTCTTCTTCATGGCGACCTTCCTCATTTCCTGACTCCAAATGCTGTTTCCAGCTGAATTAGGCAGGCTATGCTTTCTGTCCTTGAGGAATGTTTCGTAATGCTTTGCATCATGGCTGGACTCACTGCTAAGTGATCACACTTTAATTGGAGAGAAACCCAGCCCTGCACAGTGTTGAAGAGTTGGTTTATAGAGAAAGCTGAGGTCCTTTGAGTTGAGCAACAGCATGAAAATATAAGATCATAATCCTTGTCACCATTAAACACACAAAGCATGAAAATTAATATTTCCCTCCATATAATAAAATCACTCTTTTGTGGCAGAGCAGTGCAGCACATCTTCTAAAGAACACTAATCAGTTTGTTAGACAGTTGCATAGCAAGTGCTTCAGGAAGGAACAAAGAGGGAGACTCTTTTGTCTGTTGCACTGTTGGGAGGACAGAAAGGTGGAGTGGGGCAAAAGGGAGGCATGGAGGAGAGTTTCTCTTACTGCATGGTGAAAAGGTACTTGTGCCCATTTTCATCCTAAAGTACAGAGGGGCAACTGTCTTCTGTGTTTCCCCAGGGTAATAAAGGAGAACAAGTTTCCTCCCAGCTGCCTGCATAGACTGGCAAAGCACGGGAAAGGTGGGAACAGAGGATGAGGGCAGCTTCTCTAGTGCCTCCCCATTCCTATAAGCAGCTGTGAGGGAGCTGAGGGAATAGAACTCTTTCTGGCTGCTTCAGTAAGCCCTGCAAAAACACCCCAGAACAACAGATCCTAATTGTCTTGGGGCTTATTAGTCAAAAAGCATTGCTGAAAGTGAAAAAAGTTTCTCTTCCTCCCTACTTTTTCTCTTCCCACTGTCAAATTTCTGAACTTGAGATATTTTTATTTTATCTTATATTGTAAATTATAACTGACAACACCATGTAAGAATGTGGAGAAAATAAACTTAGGGGAAAAAAATCAGCCTAACATCCTATCACAATAGATACAAGTCTTCCATAATGTCTTTATGTTCATTGTCCTGTGCTGAATTTATTCCTGGGAATTAATGGTTAATTTATTCCTGGAAATTATTGGTAATTGCTGGGAATTACCTGGTTCACCCAGGTATTTCTATCTAATATCAGCTCCCACTCTGAGTTAACTGGAGGACTTCTGCTCCCCTGCAGAGACACCTTTTCCCATGCAGCTCAGTTTTCTTCTCAACAAAATATTAATAAATAGGCAGGAATGTGCATAATTTTTAAAGTTACAGAATAATGAGGTTAATAAAAAATGGCGTTTGTAGTGTACAATTGTTTCTGTCATCTTCCATGTGATCCCTGTGCAATTGCCCAGGCACTTGGGCAAAGTGCAAAGCAAGTCATGCTGTCAAGTTATTGCATTTTTTTTTGGAAGTGACTGGACTAGGTGATTTCCCATCTTAAATAATTATAGCTCTGTGGTATTCATCCTATTTGCTGGTAAATCTTTCTTTTTTCTGCCAGTTTTCCCATGACACTTAGAGGAAGCTTCCTGTAAACTTCAAGAAGACTATCATTATTATCCCATCTCTGGGTGACCTTAAAGGATCTTTCCAATATAAATTTTTCTATGCCTGTGTATTTCTTATTTCCACTTTTCCATAGTGCCTATAGGGGCCCAACACTGCTCAGGCTTCTGATTTGCTCTCAGTGTCCCTACCCTTTTGAAAAACAGAATGTGACAGCAGAGCTCAGCCTTAGAATGCATGAAAGCTGGCGGTATCTGAAATCTGGGTAGGCAAAATTGATCTACTAAATTGGCTTCCACAAAAATAATTTTTAAAATCCACACTGTTTCCCTGCTCAGAAAACATGTTAAGATGTTAAGAATGATGTGCTTTTTGAGGTAGGGGTGTTCCAGAGGACTTCACATTGAAGGTAACCATCAGCACCTTTAAGGAGTCTTAAAGAGAATAGGATAAGTGAAGCACTCATAACTTAACTGAAACTGGAAAATTTGTCTGAACGTTTATTTATGAAATATGCTACATTTACCTTTGAATATGAATGACCTAGAAAATCTGGCATAACAGTTTTTGAATTTTTTAAATTAAAATTAAAACAAACGAAAACCCCCTCTAAAGAACAAAATGGAATCAAACTAGTGCTTTTTTTCAAAAGGAGGTGGTGGCTCTCTAATCTTCTAGAATGTACTAGTACATTCCTATGAGATAAAAATTATGTGAACTTTTGATAACTTTTAATAAAGTCCACCAATAGAAGCTGCAAAAGAAACAAAGAGGCCAAATGCACACAGGAAAACTGTTCAGTTCTGGAAGGACACTGGCTAAGGGAAACTACAGAAGAATAGGAGGTAAACTGCTGATGTAGCAAAGCAGAAACTTTTAAAAGTGTTTTTCATAGAACAAGTTTCTGATTTAGAAACAATGAAGTAAAACTATTTAAATCACACTGTCTCATATGAACTTGTTAATTTCAATGAAATTGGCTATGAAAAGGATCAAATAGAGTAATCTGCACATTGAAGTTTTAAATATGCTGCAACATTTCTTTATAACTACAATTTACTTTCATGACATGAACATTTAAGGTTGCTATTCCATTATATTTTACCATTTACTATAAAAGTAAAACTTCTAAAGCAAAAATATTTGGGCAAACTCATGATAACTACAGAAAGGAGCACCCAAAGGCTGATAAGGTGCTAAGTTCTGTTCCCTGAGTGAGCACTGCTGTTCAGGTGTGTGAGCCTGTGCAAAGAATGCACATGGCTTCAGACAGGTTCAGCAGAACTTGAAACAAAACTAGGAGCTGAGGTAGAGTTCAGGAAAATTCAGTGGTAAATGGTTTTAAGCAGTGCTCTTCAATCATAAATGGTGTTGCATTCAGGTATAGCCTTTCTGTAATGGAGTTCAAAAAGAAAAAAAAAGTCAATTAGGAGTCCTTAAGACAGAATTTTAATTGTTTTATGTAGTACTGGATGTCTTTGGACTTTGTGTAGGTCTGGAGATGGTGGCAAACATCTGGTTTATAGAAATGTATAACTGTTAAATCAATTTAGTGAGTGCCCTTGACAGAATGGTGACTTCCAAAGGGTTCTGCTAACAGATTTTAAATTGTGTAATAAAGTTAAGGTTTTCTTCATTTGAACCCAGTGTTTTCTGAATGGGTAAGGATGAAGACTGATAGATGCTCTCTGAAATCAGTTTAACTGATTTGAGCCCTCCATGGGGAGGGCTTTATGCCACCCACAGTCCCTGTAGGTGAGCCCCTCATCATGAGTGTAGGTTTCTCACATCGTGTTAGGAAGGGCTCCTGAGGCCTTGGGGGTTTGCCAAGGACCTTTTCCCCTCAGAAGTGGGTGGGAACAGTGTTGGAGCAGCAGCCTTGGAGGAGTGCACCTCTGGGTGACTCTGGGGAGGAGACGAGACCGTGCCCCAGTCCAGCCCAGCCCATGCCTGGCAGGAGGCAATGCCTCTCGCTCCAGCTGGCTCAGGTCTGCATCCCTGAAACCTCATGCTCTGGCTTTTTGGAATGAGTTTTCCACACCTGTTAGGCACATTCTCTCTGTTTTTCAAAAATATCTTTTGCATGACTTGAACCGACACCAAAGCCACAGTGGTTTTGTGCAACTGAACTGACAAACTCAATGTGTAAAGGAGCTGTGACAAAGTAAGACCCACAGACATTTAGGAGGCTTCTTGTCCTATTTGATGATGTTTTTAGATTCATCTTTGACCTAATATTTGGACAGCTCTATCTCTTTCCAAAAAAAGCCTTCTGCTACATGAGTCTTTTTTTTATCTAATTGAAAATGCTCCCATGTTTATTTAGGTAAAATCAATTATTTTTCAAGTTACTCTGTATGTCTTGTAAAAATTTAGGCTGTTTTCCGGCCTATAGATGTCTAAAACCACTGCTCCAATATTTCAGTTTTTTCTTATGGATTAGAAAAACTTCACAATCTCTTTCCATGAACAGAATAAAAGTTATTTCTTCTACATTGCTACATGCAGAACATTTTTTTAGCATATGGCACATATCTGTGTGTTTTAAGTGAAGCTGATTAATTTTAATGCAATATGAAATACATCTTAATATAAATACATTCTGTGTAGCATTCTGTGATCATGTCTTGAAAGTATTGCAATCATTAGTGGGAAGCTACAACAACAAAAAACCTGTTAACTCTGTGCTGCTATTCTCCCATTCCTCCCTGCTAGAATGGGTCACATCTGCAGTATTGTGTAGGCGTTTGTTTGATATACAGTTCTGCATTATACACATATTTAAAATGGTAATAACATTAAAGTGTGAAATAGCTTACTACTGAAAACGTTTGTGGCAGGATGTAGGTGCAGCCTCTTGCTTCTGAGCCAGCATGTATGCCTGGGTCAGTGACCTGAACTGGCAGGGGTCTGCTGGAAGGAATCCATTACCAGGGTCTGCCACAATGTAGTTTTGTGCAGAGAAGCTAAACAGGGGCAGGAGCAATCAAAATACATATATAATAAATCACCAGTAAAACCTGCTATGTTCAGTTTCCCTAACATTTTCTCTCTCTTGTCACCTTCTATTACAACTGATTTAACAGAACCATGATAAGGAAAATGTTTTACTGGAGACTAGGTCTCTTCAATTGTCCTGCTGCCCTTGGAATCAGTTTCTTTTCTCTTAACCTGACCTTGGTATCTATTTTCCTCAGTATTCAGTTCAGCTGTAAAATCTTGAATATCTTTAGATCTTCCCCCATCCCCCGGAAATCCACTGCAAAGGACATTTTTACAAGGAAATTGGAGACTGAAAGGCTCTTGCAAAGAAAAATGGTAACAGAACCTGAATGCACTCTATCTAACGTGTGCCTCATTTACACAAAACACCATTAGCCCAATCCTGTTTGCTCAGAGTACAGCAGAGGCAACGTAGCTTGCATGTCTGAACAAGGTGCTTTAGATAATATGATGTATCTTTATACTTGCAAGAATTATTTCAATGATATATAAGGAAAAATTTAATCCATCACCAGTGGATTCATGGAGCATAAGCATTTGATTTTTTCCCATTCTTCCATCACCACTTGCATTAATATTGGGCTGGGATTGAAGTGAAAATGAAGTGCCAATTTCAGCATACAAGCTAGGGAAGACAAGACACAAATAAAACAGAAAAGGAACCATCCTACCAGCCAAAGAAACAAAAACACATTTAAAACTAATAAGATGGCAGAAGCTCTGGCTGTCTCTCTGTGCTCCATGGAAACCCTGCTGGGAAGCCATCAGTGAGGACCAGTCTGCTGCACCAGAGACCCTGGTCACTGGCAGAGAAGGGTGAGGGGGCTCAGGGTGGGCTGTGGTGGCATGGCCAACACGCCCCTTCAGAGGGGCGTGCAGAAAATTCATGGCAGCCAGCACAAAGCCACAGCCCGTGGGCCTGACACTGCCATCCTTCTCCAGAGGGTTTTGTAATAGATGGCATCTGTTAATTCGTGCAATTAAAAAATGTATATGTTACAAAAGTTATGATCAAGTGTTGAGATCCTTGGAGGCAAGCAGGAATTGCAACATCCTACCTGGCTGCCAGGAAACAAGGCTTCATTAACATATGACTGCAAGAACTAGATCTCCAGGAACAGACAAGAGTCCACAAACACACCTGGCTACAGTGAAACTGCACTCCATTAACATAAGAAGAACTGTGGCACGGACAAGGCAAGGACTGGCCCATTGTCACTACTGCCTGGGCAAATACATCCCAAAACCTGGTTCCTGTAAATCCAATCAGACATCTGTTCACTTCCCAGAAACAGCTTTGCCCAGTAAAACGCAAAGGACAAAGATCCACAATCAAGATAGCCAGGATTGTNTATTTGTAACAGTTTCACCCTGCAAGCAGTGGTGCTCCCCAAATAGCCATGTATACCAGGAGCTCAGCAAAATGAGAAAAAAACAACTAGTCAGGAAAGACCTTGTTTTGGGTTAAGGAACCAAAAATGTGTATTCTATTTTCATCTGCTGAAAGCAGTTGGGGAAATGTTTGGGGTTTTTTCTTTATCTCTTGTTACTCTGGGGGGAGGGGGGAAGATACCTTTCTGATAATGGCTCAGCTGCTAAAACTGGGTGGGGTTCTGTTTCTTATCTCTTTCACCTCCCATCCTCCCTCCAGGGGGATATCTTCTGCTAATGGGCCATTAAGACTCACCAATGACATGACACATTTACATCATCCCACTGTGAGATGCTCCACACAGTGGTGGGGGGGTCCAGGGTCCCTACCTAGATAAAAACTGAGACTCAGAACATCAGGCATTCTGTTTTCCACTGGATAGCAGGGGAAGATTGGACTCATCTCACCATCACTGGACCCTTCTTCAATGGGATCATCTCTACTCCAACAGAGCCACATCTGTTTTCTCCAGGAGGATTTATTTGGACTGCTTCCAAACACCCTGACCAACAGGGTGTCAGGTCGTGTCCCTGACTCTGTCAGGGTTTTCTGGGCTTTTTGTTTGCTTGTCTTTTTGTACTATTACATTTGTATTTTTAATATTGCTGGTAAAAGAACTGTTATTCCTATTCCCAAATCTTTGTTTGAAAGCCCTTAATTGCAAAATTACAGTGATCCGGAGGGAGGGGGGTTTACATTCTCCATTCCAGGGAAGCTTTGGCTTTCCCTGGCAGATACTTGTCTTCTAAACCAAGACAGAAGTACAGGGAAGGTGCTGGTTTTCCCTAGCCAGTTCTGTCATGTCAGTGCAGAAAGCCTGGATTGCAGTTCACCTACTTCAAGCAGTCCAGTCTCCAGGGAAGTCAGCTAAGAAAGGCTGTGAGTCTGTGCTTGGGGTACCTGATGGTTTACAGAGGGCACAGCATGCATGATGTTGCAGTGTGGGATGCTCTGCTGCCATGTGAAGCTTCAGCCTTCCTCCTGGGCAGGTTTCTGTTGGGGTGCATCCCATGAGTGAGGGGTGGGTGCAGAAGGTGTCTTGGGTCCTTCTATGGAAAGAAATGCGCTCTCTGGTCGAGAACTGGAAAGATTCTTGCTTATTTGTTTGGGTGTAAGACGTAACAGCATCCACGCTTTTCCCAGGATGCCTCTTTCTCTCCACAGCTCCAAGGCAGGATTGGCTGGCCTCCTCCAATTTATATATGGCTTCTCCAGCTCTGCAGCAACTGTGGCAGTAAAAAACCAAGGAGCAAAGGTCTAAAAACATGTACTTTTTTCATCTGGGACAGAGTTAATTTTCTTAAATGAAGACAAGCTGTATTAGCATAAGACTTTGAAGTAAAAGAAATATATCCACAGTGTCAGGGAGCACAGTTGTACTAGTGATATAGAGAAGTCCCTTGCCTGGCCAGGGCTTGTAGGTGTCAGGACTGTGAGATGTTTCATTCTTGTTAACCACAGCCAAGCAATCTGCCAGTGAACCAGTTTTGCTTTAGCTAACAACTGAGACAAGAGGATGATTTCACTTACAAGCTGCTCTTCCTAGGGCTCTATGGCACTGCTGAGGCAGCCCTGGCCCCTCCAGGTATCCTCTATGTCCCAGAATGGGGTCTCTTCCCTCAGGAACACAGTGGTTTCACAGAAGCTGTTCTCTGCCCACAGCTGCTGCCTGGTTCCATCCAAAAAGTGTCTCCATCCAAAAAGTGAATTAATAACAAGAAAATGAGACAGAAATGGGGAATGGAAGGGTCTTGACATTTGAATGTCATCAGGAGCGTGCAGGGTGGGAGAGTAAAGGTTTCTTCCTGCACCTGTGTTTGCTGCTGCCTGCACATTGACTTGTTTCCTGACACATGAGCCATAACTTGAAAGGAATTCAGACTCCAGCAAATTTTGCATTGCACTTCAATGTGGCCTCTGGGACTGAACAAGGGCAAATCTATTACACTGTTGCTATGGAGACCCTGGCAAAGCCACGATGAGGAGTGCTGATGCTGTTGGCCCTGCGCGGGGCGGTGGCACCGGCAGCGCAGTCTGGTCACACCGTGAGGGTGCAGTGCCTGTGCTCCCATCTTGCCTGCACCCCTTGGACAGGGCTGTGCCACATGGATGGAGCGTCAGAAGACATCAAGTCCCCTTCTGGGCCTGTCAAAATTGGCCCTTACTTTAGTCTGGGAGGGATCAGGCTCCTGCAGTAAAGGTGAGAGAGGTGTCCTTCGTGTGGTACAGGTGATGCAGATCCTGGTGTCTGGCTCTTGGAGGTGAGCCTGTAAGGACTACTTGCACTTGCTAAAGAGGGCAATCACAGTGATGGATTTTAATCATTAAATGATTTTATAACAAAGAAACAAAGGAAGCTGATCTCTCTTTTCTTCTCTCGTGAGCAATCTCAGCTTTGCAGATATTGATTCTTCTTGCTCGGGTGGACTTCATTTATTTTCTGTAATGGAGATGAATATTTATTTTCAGTAAATTCTATTCTAGCCATTTTGCCTTAATCTTTTTTCCTTCTGAGTGGTCAGTGACAGAAGATCATATTTCCCCTTTTTGCTTGAGCAGCAATGGTACAGTTTGTCGTGACCTGCAATTGTGACAATAGTTCAATTCAAAGCATCCCAGGTTCAGTGGGCAGTAGCTAAGTCCAGGACTGAAAAGCATTGACATTGGGAGAATAAAACCTGCATCTAATACTTGATAAGATTATTATTATTATTAGAGAGAGCAAAAAGCTTTTGCTTTCTTTTCTATTGCTTTGCAGACCTCATAAGGCCCTGCTCAGATTTCTGCATAGTTAATTTGTCAGTTTATAAATTACCACATTATGTTAACACTGAATGCTTCAAAACACAAATATATGCACAGAGGGCTTGAATATTTGAAGTGTTTTAGTACTATAGGGAAATAATTTTGTTGTCAAGCTGTGGCAGATATAGAAGTGCTAGGGGATACATGACCATTTCATCAGGACGGTGTCGATGATGGCCTATGAACATCCAAGGGGAGAAATCATCTTTTATCACTGTTGTGTACCACACAGGTCCAGATGGAGGATAAAACATGCATGAGTTGCCCGCAGCTCTGAAAATAATTATACTCATTTGCCAGAAATGTAGAAAGTGCATCCAACCAAGTTACCACCCATCATAGTGACACTCGGTTTGCATACTGATGAAGTTTGAAGCCAGAGACAATGGTGTTGGTATCAATAGCAGAGGGGGCTGGGAATCACTGGTGCTGCAGGATTAACAGATTAGCAGTGCCATCATTTTATATTATGCAGCATTTCACTTACGCTGCGTGTCAAAAAATCTCCCGGTGCTGACACTCACGTAGCTGCTTACAGGGTGGCTTTGGTTTGGGGCTCCAAACACTACAAGGGATTCTGGGGAGCAGAGAATGAGGGCTGCTGCACCCACGCCCTGCGAAGGGCTTCTCTGCAGCGAGGCTGGGTGTGCTATGAATGCACAGAGAGCTCTGTGTGCGTGGGGCAGGCAGCCCCTCTGAGCACTCGCCGCCTCTGCCTCCGGGAGGCTGCACTGCTGTACCAGCAAAAACTACATGCCAGGCTCTGCTGCCAGTGCAGAGTAACTGGTGAATGGATTTTTGAAGTGTAGAACGAGCAAGCTGGACCCAGGAGCATAATCCTTTATGTTGCAATCAGCGCTGCTTGCATGTAGCTAGTTTAGCGGTAGAAATCAGCAATAAAGAATACAGACTTTGTTACTCAATCCTTAAAAATTGAAAAAGAAAATTACTTGGGATTTTTTTTTTTCAATGATTAGCTGTTTCATTTTTAAAATTGAATTACTTAGGGACATTATTCAGTTTGAAACCACCATCAAGTAAAATTACCATTGTTACAATAAAGTAATTTCTGCAATTTCTTAAAATAAATAATTTTAGTTATATACACATAAAAGACACTGTGGCGTACGTATAACAATACACATATGCCATTTTAGCTTTTCTAGTACTCTTGGTACTCCTTAAAATAGTCAGGGTAAACTACTGTCCTGATATGCTTTTCCATATGTGTTTTGTTAGCACATTGCTAGTTAAAGTATGCTTCAAAATATAAAAGAAAGCCTGAAGTAGTTATTTCATTCACTGATTTATACAGCACTTTTTCCTATTATGATGAAGAGCCTTAGGTACAGCAGCAAACATGCTGATCATTATTAAGAAAAATAATGAATTAAATCTTGTAAAAGAATGCTGACACAGCATATACCCAAGTCTAGGCAGAAGATCTTGTTACCTATACTCTGTAGTATACTGCAAGCTAGAGGACACATGTAATAAAAACATGTAAATCAGTTATGGTTTATAAAATCATAATTTAAGCTTCCAGCTTTATTTTGTTTCTGATGAAACTAGTATGTAGTCACCATAATGACATAAGGACCTGAGATGATCTTTCAAATAATTCTGTAGATAATTTATGCGACACCAGCAATGAATCATGTCCATATATTTTACAGTTTTATAGAAGCCCAACAGTTTGATACTTTATTCTTTCAATTCTTAAAAAAATGCTTTTGAAAGAAAAATGGATTATTAAATAATAAAACTGTGCTTGCTCAACAATGTGGCAGGCTGGTCTGGATCTAAGTGTACCACCAGGCAAAATTAATCCTTGTCTTATGTAAACAAAGAGCAGAGGAACTATGGCCTTTGCAGTCTCACTGCTTGTGAGCCCATTTCCTTTTCTTGGTGCCACATTTTACTGAGCAATAATGCAGTTTTTATGAAGTCCAGCTGTCATCAGGGGTCTCAGGACAGCATACACTAATGCTGCCATTAACATACATTGTCTTATTAACATGCACTCTAAGCTAGTTCTAGGGACACTCTTGGTATTCAGCTGAGGAGTAACCAATCAGAAGAAGTATCTTGCAGTTCTTTGGCCAGGAAAAACGAGTGATGGTGATTTGAGTGAGGGAAAATCTAGGAATTGAGATACATCAAGATCAGACCTGAAAAGTAAATTCCATGGCCAGAAGGATTTAAAAAAAGCAGTTGATTGAACTAAGGATGCATAAAGTAAGTAAAACTTTATTATGAAGAAATGGTTCTATCAGAGAAGCAAAACAAGGCCATGAGATTATTTTCAGCCCTAATTTCACAGCATAACATCTAAATGAAAGGGAAAAAAATAAAAAAGGAAAAGTACCAATACCTGCAGGAAGAAAAAAAAAATAGTTTAAATTACCCCAAACATAAAACATGACCTTACACAGTATTTCTGCAGCCATAATAAAGGAGCTACTCAGTACTCAGGTGGGTAACTAAGCATGAGGTCAAGGCAAAGGTAGTTGAAAGGAAGTTTCCTAAGTGAACTTTCTCAGGCATAGAGGATGGATGCACAAGTCTCATCCCTGAAGGCTTCCTCTGTGTTGCAGAATCTTGGCTATCAGGGGACCTTTCCAGCTTATTAATAACTCCTTAACTTACAAACAGCCATTGCAGTGTTGGCAAAAGGGCAAGGTCAGCTACCATCTGACTGGCAAGGTTATTTTCAGTGGGAAGAAATACCTCTGGAGGGCTGTGAAATGCACCAGTGGCACCATCCCTGCATCATTCCCTGGGCCAAATGAAGCAGAAGCTTGTAGAAACCTTGATTCTGGCCAGCTGTTCAACAATATCTGCTACTACCTATAATGCAAAACCTAGAAAAATTCCTGGGTGTCAAAACAGATCAGTTAAAAACTACATAATGAAATTGCTAACTGTGGCAAGAACAACTGGAGGTGGTCAAACTAGGACTTCCCTCCGTCTCTACAAGCTGTAACCACCAACAAGGAGGTAAATTATCAGAAAGAAGCTTTATTTCTGGCAATGAGAGGTTCTCAGACAGTTTCCCTTAGCAGGTTTCCCTTAACTCATGCAGAGAGGGCAAACTATGAAAATGTCATACATAAATTCAAGATATCCTGAACCCTGCATGAGTGTATTTGCTTTCATAAGACTTTTCAGCATATGGTTTATATGTTTTCAGATAAAGACAAGATGAAGAAAGGGGGAAAACAGAATGCCTCTGAATGATTGAACCCCAAGGGATCAATCTCACTCTCAGGCTGGAGTGGTTAGCTGTGGCCCTTACTGGGCATGAGATCCTTGTGCCAGACAATCTGAGGAAGAAACAGAGGACCCAGAAACAGGACAGAATTTGCCAGGCAAATGTAATTGGCTACTTCTGCCTGAAGCTGAGGGGAAGCAGAGGGCTCTGTGCAGTATGTGCACTGGGGGATCTGAAACAGCGCAAAATAGTCAAGTGCCAAAAAGAATCACAAGGATCCAAGTTGGAATTGATAAAAACTAGCACTGATATGACACTAAGGCAAAATATACAAATCCAGAAAGTGTTCAGCATTTAAAAAAGGCTTAATTCCAAAGGATAACACAGTTTCAAAAAACTTCCAAGCATTTGTATAGTGCTCAACTTAGAGAGGATGACAACACCACCATTAGCTCACAGGAAACCCTTTCCAAATTCACCTGGATTATAGCTCAGGGTGAATGGACAATTAACTTACCCTGGACATAAAAGAATGCTGATAGAGAGGTGACAACTAGTCTATCCCTCTGCTCACAGCAGCACTGTGACCAGCACCACAAGTCTGACATGGCTTTTTCCACTCCAGTCTGGAAAACCTGCAATGCCAGGGATTCACAAATGACTTTCAGTAACCCACCTCAAGGCTATGCTGCCCACAGAGACAAGCTGTTCTCCAATGACCATTCAGCAACAACAGGATGGAGTTATGTGCCCACAGAAACTGTGATGTGAGCATGGCACAGAAGAGGTGACTAATAAAACTGCAAGCGTAGAGAATAATCTGTTTTTTAAAAAGGAATTTATGATCAAGGATATCAAAGACACATGAAGGCAAACCTTAAATATTGAAATAACTATTGGGGTCACACTGTCACTATCAGTCTTACTCAGAGGTACCTCCAAAGATCGTACTGGTGCTGTGCTCATACATCTGACAGGTCTTATTTGGAGAGTTTCAATGGATATGCCATAGGTATCAATAAAAAAATGGAAATTGGTATGTTACATAGGCCAGGATACTAAGTCCTTACATATAAAATCTTTCAGAACTTTGTTTCTGAGAGGTCAATGTCAGTGCAGAGTGACTGTATAACATTCATCATGATGACCAAAATGAATGTTATTTTATTTTCTGTTCAGGTTTATAATTTGCTTCTTGAATGTAGTAGTGGGAAAGATCTGGCTATTGCAAAAGCATTTGGTAGGGCACTTGACAATAGCAGCAAAATTAAATCCAGGAGAAGATTTCATATATTTAGAAATGGGCTCAAAAATATCTCAAATGAAAACTGGATTCTGATTGCCACTGACATAGCTGGAAATAGAAAAGAAATTAAATTTAAAGAGGACATATCTGGATTAGATATTAGGAAGAAATTCTTTACTGTGTGGGTGGTGATGCACTGGAACAGGTTGCCCAGAGAAGTTGTGGGTGCCCCATCCCTGCCAGTGCTCAAAACAAGGTTGAATGGGGCCCTGAGTAAACCTGGTGTAGTGGAAGTAGTCCCTGCCCATGGCAGGGGTTGGAATTGGATCCAACCCAAACCAGTCCATGATTCTATGAAATGAGACCAGGCCTGTGGTATGACATGAAAACTGGAATCACTGTAGATGTGTTTATACTCTTGGATTAAGACAAGTAATGTAGTCATGTCACAGATTATTCTTTCCCACACAAGAGGCAATACAACCAAAAATGTGATCATGCATATCACAGCTATTATTACCAGATGTAGAAACTTTGACATTTTGTTATCTGAAAAAGGCTCCATATGTTTGTTGAGCAAGACTTTCAAGCATCTTTCAAGATAGTCCTGTTATCTTTCGTGTGGTTTGGTGGAAAATGGCACCAAAATAGTAAACTTAGTTTTGTTTACCATGTTTTTCACTCTTCTATTATAGAACGTCATGCAGAAAGGAAAGGTTGTCTTACATTGCCAAACAAAAATCTAAAAAAAATCTCAAAACAACTCCTGAAAAACAGAATACAAAGAAAGATTTCCTATTGTGTGAGGCTGTCTCCTAAAATGGGCACAAAATACCAACAATAGCTGAGCTGTTGTCCCTATTTCAGAAGTCACAGAGTGATGGGGTATAGAATAAAGTGTTTTGCCAAGGAAAGGTGTCACACAAGCTTCAATCACTCTTGCTTGAAGCAGTTGAAAACAGGAGGGTTTGGACATGAGCAGAGTTATCACTATACAGAAGTTAGTTATTTTAGCTATGTAGCATGGGTTATAATAATTTGAAATACTGTATCAAAATAATTGTTAGCTATTATCAGTTACATCTTTCATTGGAAGGGGTAAACTGGGAGACTTGAATCTTGAAAGGCTCCAGTAGGACCTGGCTGAGACAGGGGACAGTGATATTTGTGTTGCACAGACTTGATCTGCTAGGGCTTAGATTGGCAGTGGGTGGGCTTGGTCAGGCTCTAGATGCTGAGCAGTTAGTGAATATCTAAATACTGCAGAGGTAAAAGCTGAGTTTCCTGGCAGATCTGATACTTTCAACACAGGTAAAAATGGCTAATATACTTCTGGAGGTTAAAATCAGCACCAAGGACCAGCATCAGCCAGGGTACTCAGAGGGGCCTGGTGGTACCAAATCCATGTCTCTGTCCAAAAGCATACACAGCTTCTAGTCTCACAACTGATCAAAGAGATTATGTTTTGGTAATGACCTGTTTCTTCACACTAAGAAATAGGAGTGCAACCCTGGGAATGTGAAACTTAAGTATAATTTAATTGGAAAAACAAACAAATAAAAATTACTTGACTACATATATGTCTCATAGAATAAAATCATTTTTAAAAAGCTTACACCAGGAAAAAGCAGAGTGTTGGCTTGCTTTTGGAGGGGTTAAATATTAGAATTTCCCAGTCTAAGGAAAACATGCATGTGCTATAGTAGAATTTATAATTATTACTAAACGCCATAAATACATTCCAATGTTGCAAGTTACTCATTCTAAGAAATGGTGGGAAAAGGCTTGATGGAAGAAGATGATTATCATGAGGGAGGTGTCTTTAGGTGGGATTGCAGGGGTGGCATTCCTTTTGTCTTTCTACCTCATAATATGTATGTGTGTGGGATGTTGTAACAATGAACATATGTTTCAGTGAAGTTCAGTGGTTATTATGCCAGTTCTGGGTAAATAAATCATTACATAATAGATAAACCAAAACCTTCAGATCATTGCTCTTTTAGATACACGTTTTTCCATATGCAGGGAACGAGTAGTTTACCATAGAAATCAGAAGCCATTGGACAGAAAATTCTTGAGAAACACTATAAAATATATTATGTCTTGTGGGAATACACAAGACAGAGAGTGAAGCAGACCTGATTAGTATAACTGGTCTGGTGACAGAAATGCCCTGGCGAGGGCAAACAGTGCTTTGAGATTACAGAAGATGGGATTTGGTCTGCTTACGGGAAACAGGAGATGGGATTAAAACCTCTCCAAACAAGCATGTTTTAATATGTATGAGTTTGACTGTAACATGTATAATCTAATCATTGTAGTGAAAATTATTAACCTGTTAAAATAGTATATAAGCTGTTAAGAAACTCCAATAAATCGTATCCTGACCACCAGAGTTGGGGTACCCGTCCTTCATTCAATCCCGATAATGTCTAGACTTCAATCCAGATTTTGCACACAGGCTTCTGCATGCAGATGAACCCCACACTTGAAAAATATTCTCTCATGCAGGGAACATAGTGAGAAAACTTGACACATGCTTTAAATCTCTGCATCCAAGACTCTGTCAGCACAATTTACTTCAAGGAGTCTCCAGACAAGAACACATGCACAAATACACACTAAATGTCCAACTGTAAAAAACTCATTCATCCCAGCAACTTGATAAATATTTTCAAATATATACAGACATGTTTCAGACATGAATCAACAGTCCAAAGACACTCCAAAGACTCCACAGCCAGAGCAGGGGGCCCCATTAAAAGCTGGGAGTGCAGTGAGGACTAGGGGTGCACCACCAGTCCCATCACACTGAAGGTGCAGGCCTGGGGAGCCACTGATTCCAGTGACCCTGGTGGGGGGAATGTGAACAGACGTGAATCAATACCACTGCCAGGCACCAGGGTATCCTGTAGCAGTCCTTTCCCTGGATGAGACATAAATAACTGGCTGCTCACACGCTGACAGGTCGTCCCACTCGCACATGCTGTAAAGTGTCTTAACAAACCTTCTGTCCACACCTTTAAGCTCCTGGTCTAATTTCACAGCTGGAGCTTTGGCTTTCTGGGTGTAAGGAGCACACAGTCAAGAGCAGGCACCCTGACAGACCATTTTATCACAAGTACAATAGACAGCCCAGCCAGGACTTGAGTCTTGCATAGAAGCAGCTCCTAAATACACCAGTGTGAAGTAAACACCTGCTCCAGAAGAAACATCACTGACTGGCTCCACCAGCCCCCCTGAGCACTGCCAGCTTTTGTGGTGAATCAAATCTACAGGTCAAACCAAGGCACTCTTTGTCCTGCCTGCCTCTACCTGCTCATCTACTGCTTACCTACTACAAATGCAAAGGGATGCACTTTGACAGCAAACATCAGCTCCTCATGCAGTCTCAGTGCACTGGCATGTGAGGAGGACCTGAGAAACATTCCTGTCTGGGATGTCTGACTAAGAAAATAGGATTTTCAGCATCTCTGAGATGTAATAAGGGAAAGATATAACTAAAAGTCATGTGGGAAGATTTCTTCATTTTGAGTCATCTGAATTAATGCTTAAAGGAGTTAGGAAGTTGTTAAAGTTTCATATTTGGAAAGTCAGTTTAATTTGTATTGGTAGAGACTGTTGATTGGGTTTCAGTGTGGTACTGCACAGGCCAACAAACCTGCAATATTGCTGTTAGCACCAGAGAAGTCCCTTGCTGTGTGTTTTGGCTTAACATGTAAAGAGCCATATGGTCTGGACACAAATCTAGCATATTATTTAAAAAAAAAAAAAAGGTCAAGTGATACACATTTCCACATAGACATAGCTGACACCTCTGCTGTGAAAAAAAAAAACCAAAATGTCACCCAACCAACAAGGTATTTCTGATAAAAATGTCTCCAAGAAAGCAAAGGATCTCTGGGCCATGGAAGCTCTATACTGCTAGAGCTCTGCTACTCTCTCAAAATCCTCAACTCCCTCTAGCCAGCAGTCCGTGTGAAATTTTGTGAAGAGAAAAAAAATATACTTACTTATTTCTGAGTGCACAATAAAAATACCTGTGTAGAACTGAGAAACCTTTGTGATCTGGAGTATAATGGAAAACTGGACAAAATTGCTATTCCTTTTTTTCTTTTAGGTGGACAGGAGAAACACACTGGAGAAAAGTAAAGCCTCTAGTAGTTGACCCCCATGGAAGCAGTGAGGCACAGCACAGTCAGAGGGAGACAGGGCTGCAGGAGGGGACTTTATTCAGGTCAGGTGTGACTATGTTATGTTGAGTTGTTGAGATCATGTCAAAAGAATTTTTTCTCTGTCCTTTCTCTGCACCCTGTTCCTATGTGGTCAGGCTCTTTGGAGCCCCTTGTTTTACATCCAGATATGGAAACTGTCATGGCCAATTTTAAACTAGTTAACTGTGCCCAAATCTGTCTTTCAAGTTGCTGAACTCAGTATTCTTTTAATAGCGTTCCAGTATTCTCTCTCTCTCTTTTTTTTTTTTTCCCTTTTATTTTAATACAGTTCTGGCATACAAGTATTTAGTATAAAAACCCTGTAATATTGTACATTCCTAATCCTGTCCTATCACTTTTCATGTTGTGGCTGGTAGATACATTTGGTAGTACACATTTAATCTGCATTATTTTTTAGTATTTTTGGGGTTTTGGTTACAGATCAGGACATTTCTGGATACTGTTTTCCTCCAGTATCCTCTGGATACTGTTTTCCTCAAAATAAAATAATAAGAGGAATGGTAGGTCCATCCTTTCCCTCACATGAGGCCACCATGTGCCAGTGGAGCATGTGGCTCCATTGGCCTGGCATAAAACCAGACACTGATGGTGCACAAGAGGCAGGTAAGGAAATAGGAAGGAGCCACTACTGAGGGCACACCAAGCACAGATCCAGACTGGAGAGAGCAGGGGACACTGTAACCCAAGCTGTCTCACAGGAGCTGGGCATGCACAGAGCCAAGGTCAGCAGCAGAAGGAAGGTTTCAGCTCCAGACGCTCCCTGTACCTTCGCAGCTGACACACGTCCTCACAGCCATTCTCAGTGTGACCTTCACCAAGTACAGGTCAGGGCAAAGGAGAGGAGGATGGCAAGACTCCAAGCAGAAAAATGGATATTTAAGGGGAGTTTCTTCCACCAGCACCAGGGGCAGAATGACAGTAAATATCTGGATGTTTGCTTTAAAATAAATAGGGATATCTGCAGGGATATCAGGCAGGTCCGCAGAGACAGGGTCAAGATCACTGTCTTTGCAGAGGAGATGAGGAGAGGAAGGCTTGCTATGGTAGAGGAAGATCAGGCGGTAGATGCACGCAAAGTGCCTCTGCAAGGTACTACCTTGAGTACACTTTAGTGTTGTAGAGGTCTTTTCTTCACAGAAGAAGCCTCAGTGGCATCTCTGACATCCACACCAAGGACTTTTGTTGTGCCTTCCCTATGTTAGGCCTGGTAAAACATCACATTCCTTTAACTATATTTAATGTGGAGAGTCTTTCATAGTGTTTTGTTTTGTTTCGTTTCGTTTTGTTTGTTTGTTTGTTTGTTTTTGGACTTATTTACCTCACTTGGTTTTTCTGGATCACCTCTCCACCAGCTAGTTGCTGGTAGTGCCTGTTCCCAATTGGAGTAAATTTTTCCCAATATAAAAGAAATATAGAATAATAATACCCTCACCGCCGCCCCCCAAACGCTGAAACTTAAAACCCAGCCAATAATGTTAACATAAAATTATTAAGTACATTTGAAGTAGCTGATAAGCTGATACAGAGCTGGACAATATGACCAGTACTGTAAAATTCACATCGCTTTTAAATCACAACTTATATTCAGGGGACCATAGATGACTAAGGATCAATAATTGCAATGAAAGCTTTATATTGCCATTTTGAAATTACATCTATTAGTGGGCCAGAGCAATTAAACACATTTTAAAGAAATCTTTCAAAGTATGTATATATATTTATATTTGCAGATACAGTCTGTAAGTTTAGATTGAATATCATTATTTTCTCTCAACAGTATATATAGATACGCACTTCCTACATACATTTGTGAAAATATCTTTGAAATTAATTCATTGAAGTTAATTATACAGGTCTAATACTTCTCTTCATTTAATGCTATAAAATTAATGGCCCTTCATTTTTATCTCCAAAGCAAATGATCATGTCATTTCCAACTGCATGCAGCTCTTTCTCTTATATGCTGAATATGATTAGTTTTCCATTAGCAGAATTAGAGCACGTGATTCTCTGAGGTTAGGCAAGAGCAATGTCTCCTGGTGTTATTTCTGAGTTTCTCTTATGCTATAGTATTCTAAACAAACAGGATTTCAGAAATGCATACTACAAAAATGTTAGACAAGTGAGCTCTAGAGGCTGTGGCCTTTGGTAAGCACAGACAAACCAACAATGGCAACTCATAAATCTTCAGAATCTTCACAAGAGATGAGCTAGACACTTGTAAAAACAAGAGGAATACAGCTACTTCTGGAAGTACAGGCTGTGTCTTTTGGAAATACTTCCATGTAACTCCAACTGAAGTGAATGTCTTAAACCATTTCAATGGGAGCCAGATAGAGACTGTAACAGCCCCTTTTTTAATCAATATTCCATTTGCATGATAGAGACTTTCTCAAAAAACAGACAGGCATCACCTACTTTTCTAGGAGTTAGACATCTAAGCTCAAAGCCCAGAGACTTGCACACTTACAGCAGATATTCATTTTCCTCCACTTTGGTTGTCAATCTTGTGCATGACGATGACGGGGCAAGCATCTACCATTAGACAGTGAAAAACAGACATAATTTTAAACATGTGGTTCTAGCTTTCAGATATTCTGCTTGCCAACATGGCAGACAAATGCTGCACTCATAAAAGTAATTTTTGATTGAATGATTTTAAGATTTATTCTCTGTAGAAATTAACTCCGAGTGTTTTGTATAATGGCAATCAAATATATATATACATATTTTTCTACTTCAAGCAAGACAGGAGAATTTGAGAATATAATTTAAAACATAATAAAATTAGAGGGGAAAATTTTCTAAATTGTGCCTTGCAGGTAGCACTTAACAATTTTTTGCTTCTTTATCAAGCTAAGATGTTAAACACAAGTTTGGTAACATGGTATGCCTATCGATCAGTGGTGAAGCAATATTTTGTGCCCAAAGCATTTGCAGTGAAATTTGGTTTTCTTTGCTTCCTTTCCAGCATGCCTGAAGTATCCTGTTGCTATTGAGGCCACAGCTGAGCTGGCACTGATGACTGTTCACACGCCTGAAACATTACAAATCCTGATTTAAAGTTCCCCTCACAGCTCCATAGATCTACATCTTGGGGAGGGCATCTGTCTGTAAATGCCAGATGCATTGTCAAACATGAACATCAACTTTTGCATTTGGCTCTATACATGCCAAAATCCTTTATTTGCTTTTTCAGTTTTCTAATGCAGTTATTCATGTATTAGGTTCAGATTTCTAGAAATTGAGTAGGTCACTGTAACCAGCTTTTGTTTGGATGAATGACACAATTCTCTTTATCTTCTCCCTTGTGCTTCTTACATGTATTTTGAACTACATATTTGCATGTACATATATAAGGCAACCTTACTAGTCATTATGCTCTTAGAGTCTAAATGTAATGCAATAAACACGTAGGTAGAAACAGAAGACAGTTCATGATATATGTTAGGAGTGAAAAAGCCTGAGAGGTAACCTAGGGCTAAATACCTAACTTGTATGTGGGTTGAATTCTTCTAAAGAAACAGGCCTTTTGATCTAACACCTCAGTACTTCTGGGAAGAGAAGATTCAGATCTGTCCTCTGTAAAGCCCTTTGCAATGCCACACTATTGGCAAGGACCATGTATTTTCCTAGTGCAGACAAGTTTTGTGCTACCTCAACGTTGGAGCCTGTGTGGTATGTTCTCAGAGATGAAGCTCAGAGGGCTGAGCTTCATCTCATGTTCCATATTTATAAAACTGGAAAAGCTACAAGCTGAACCAAAAAGGTAAGGGCAGTGGATTTTATATAAGCCACACACAGCTGAGAATTTTCACTGATTTTCACAGAAAATTTCAGATTTTCCCTTCTTGCTTGGAAAGGCTGCAAGCCACCAGTGAATTTGAGAACAACTTGGCTTGGTGTGTGCAGTGTGCACCAAAATGAGCTCAGGAGAGCAGGAGAATGGTGGTGGAAGTGCTGCTGCATGTGTGCCATCCTGCTTAGATGGGATGTGGGAATGTAACGAGTGCTGTTCCAGGGTGCCCTTCTCATCTGGAAAGGAGATCTTACAAAAGGTGTGATCCCGAGAATGACATTAACATCCTGTAGGGATAACCTCAGGTCTGAAGTTCTGGGTTGCAGATCTGCACTGCAAGGATGCACTGCAAGTAAAGTCTCCATGGCATGGCAAGAGAGACTCCTCTCCCTAAGTGAACGGATGGAAGACTATTTTAGAGGTGGTGAGCTGACTGAAAGTCCCAGGTTTTGTCTTTTTACATTGTCAATGGGAAAGAAAAGAAGCTGTGGGGTGAGAAGTGTTCTGAAGGTTTATTCTGATTTCCTTTTTTTTTTTTTTCCTTTCAATTCTGTTAATAAAGTTTTACTTTGTACTGGTTTGAAAGCAAAACCAGTGAGAGACTCCAAGTCAGAAGTACAATTTAATAAGAGCAAAAGAAAAGCAGGAAAATAAAGTAAAATAAAATAAATTCAATAGTATAAAAATACCACTGACAGAGTCAGAATACAACCTGACACCCTGTTAGTTAGGGTGGTAGTAGCAGTCCAGATGAAATGGTCTTGTTGAAGCAGTGGTCTTGTAGAAAGGTCTGGTAGCTCTTGTCCTCCGTGAATCCAGTGGGGAAAAAGCTGACTCTGCTTTCCCAAACCCAGGATTATATGCAGGTGGGAATGCTTGGCTCCTCCCCCTGGGTGGAGCATCTCACAATGGGCTGATATCATTCAATGAGTCATGTAATGGGTTCTTGATGGCCCATTAAACAGAGACAGCTCCCAGGGGGAGTTATCTATGAGTCATAGGGCAAGGCATTGATGGGCCATTAGCAGAAGATAAGGGAAACGCTGCCCCACCTGGTTCCAACACCTCATGAAGATGGTGATAGAATACATTGGGCACATCTTACAATTTTAACCTAAGACATACTTATAGCCTTAAATTTTGAGCCTGCTTTGCTCTCTTCCTAATTCTATCTCACCGCAGAAAACGAGTAAATAATTCTAGTGGGTGCAGTGGCATTTGACCAGCATTAGACCCACTACATTTAATTGGTGTTTTGACCAGGAAACACAGACTGGTGAACCAAACCCACTACAGGCAGAGAGCCCTGTTGGGTGATGCACCAGCAGATAGATTTGTAAGTGAAGTTCTCTGTTTGGCTACAAGTCATGATGACCCCAGGAGCATTCCTTTGTCATTTGCAGCTCTTAGTCTCAGGACTCCTTACTGAATTTATCAGAAAATTGGAGTAATTTGAACAGTAGCTATAAGAGTTATTGAAGTGGGCTAGCGAAATGAAATGACAGTCTTTGAAGCCATTAAAAAAAAAAACCCACTCTTCTCTCAGATGAGTTCTAGCAAAGAACTATATCCACTAAAATCATGGGGAATGATCTTCCACTAAATCAAAGGAAAGCTGTTTTAACAAGATGACTGTGTCAGTCCATCTTCTCTTGCTGCTGGTCAGGTATGTCAGTGGTGTCAAAAAACTGGGGTAATTTCTTATTTCTTGCAAGATCAGTTCCTGTACAGCAATGGTAGTGCAGGAGAATGATCCCTCTCCTGAGTAGGGCCTGCCCATTTCTGCTAGCAGCAAAGTTTTTGAGCAAATCTGCATTTATTTACATACCTTGCAGCAGCAGTAACCATAACCTCACACTAAAATTATGCAGCAACCAAACTCCAAACAGGGAGTTTAAATGAGGTTAATTTCTGAAGTGCAGTATTTGTAAAGTAAAAGTACAGTATCATTTTGATGGTTCTAAATTCCTTGGAGGGAGGTAAGACTTGCCTACTACCCATTTACTACTTGCTGCTTGCCAGTCTGTCAAAAGTAATGGGGGAGGAAAACTGCTTTCAACATTGTCTTTTCCTATGCAGGTGTCCTATTTCTTAACTTTTTCCTGAAAAATCTTCAATGCTGACCTCTGTTACATCTAATTGAACACTTGTTCTATCTGAGTGCTGGTCATAAGATATGAGCCTTAATCCTGAATCCCTAAATCCCAGAATCAAAGAATCATTAGGGTTGGAAAAGACGCCTGGAGATCATCTTGTCCAACCCCACTGCTAAGGAAGGGATACCCAGAGCAGGTGACACAGGAACATGTCCAGCTGGGTTTTGAGTGCCTCAATGATTTCCCTGGGAAGCCTGCTCCAGTGCTTTGCCACCCTTAACATGAAGTTCTTCCTCAAGCTGAGGTGTAATTTCTTGTGTTATATTTTATGACCATTGCTCCAGTGTCTGGGCACCACTGAAAAGAGTCTGGCATCATCCTCTTGGCACCCACCTTTGAGATATTTCAATGTATTGATGATAAAATCTATTAATGGATGGTTTAGCTAGTACCTTAGATTTGCTGNCCCAGGTCCAGCTGAATGGCAACTTTCCTCCAGTCATTGGGCACCTCTCCAGTTCCCCACGATTTTTCAAAGATGATGGAGGGAGGCTTAACAACATCTGCCAGTTCTCTCAGCACCATGGGTGTATCCTATCTAGGCCCATGGATTTATGGATGTTCAGTCCTCTCAGCTGATATTTCACCCAGCCCCCTACAACCAAGCAGCAATCTTCCTTTCTCCAGCCTCCCTCTCTTACCTCAAGATCTAGGTTTCCTGAGGACTGACCTCAGCAGTAAAGACTGAGGCAGAGAAGGCATTCAGCAGTTCTGCCTTCTCTGTGTCTTCCCTCACCACGACATCCATCTGATTCAGCAGTGGCACCACATTTTCCATAGTCTTCCTTTTGCTGCTGATGTACCTTTAGAATCCCTTCTTGTCCTTGATATCCCTTGCCAGACTCAATTCCAAGGTGGCCTTGTCCTTCCTTTTCACATCCCTTCATACCAATGATGTTCTTATAGCCCTCTCATGTGATCTGTTCCTTTCTCCATATGCCATAAATTTCTTTCTTCCAGCCAGGATTAACTAGAAACTCCCTGCTCATCCATACAGGTCTTTTGCCCATGAAACATTTCTGGTTCATGGGTCTTGAGCTTGAAGGCAGTGATGCTTGAATATTGACCAGCTCTCTTAGACTCCCTTATCTTCTAGAGTCCTAAATGATGAAATTGGTCTAAGTAGGTCTTTGAAGAGGTTGAAGTTGTGCGGGAGTTCAGAGTTCAGTCCTGCTTACTGCTTTGCTTCCTCCACACAGGATCTCAGGTTCCACCATCTCATGGTCACAGCAGCCAAGGCTGTCCCCAATTCATATCTTTAACCAGTCCCTCCTGGTTTGTTAGTACATGGTCCAGCTACACACTTTTCCTTGTCCATTCCTCCACCACTTACATCAAAAACTTATCATCAGTGATCTACAGAAACTTCTTGGATTATGTGTGCTGAGTGGTGTTGTCTCTCCAACAAATACCAGGGTGGTTGAATTTCCCCAGGACAACCAGGGCCTGTGATTGTGAGGTTACTTCTAGCTGTTCACAGAAAGACCCATCAACTTTGTCCTGATCAGGTGGCCTGTAGTGAACACTCACAGTAGTGTCACCTCTATTAACCTGGCCCTTAATTCTCACCCACAAGCTCTCAACTCATTTGTCTATGCTTGGGTAGAGCTTGATACATTCCAGTTGCTCTCTCACACCAAGAGCAGTTCCAGAACCACACCTCACTGACTTGTCCTTTCTAAATAGTACACAGCCATCCATGACAACTTTCTAATAATGTGAGCTGTCCCACTATGTCTCATAATTGCAATGAGATCATGGCCCTGCTACCTCACATAGAGATTTCTAGTTCTTGCTGTTTGTTCCACATGCTGTGTGCATTTTTATGTACAGGCACTTCAGAGAGATAATCAAGCATCAAGCTGCCCCAGAAAGGGGTTTAAGAGGATTCATCATAACCAAACACGCCCTTGATGTGGTTAGCCCGATGATTCTCATTCTCGAGAAGCAATCAAGGAACATCTGTCACTGCACGGGCTGAAATGACATACTGCCCAGGAAGCAATGGCACAGTCATTGCCACTTTGGACCCCATCCTCTGAGGCCTTCATTTTAAAGCCTGTCACACCAAACTGACCAGCCTGCTGCCAAAGGTTCTCTTGCCCTTTTTAGACCCAATGATCCCATCCTTCTCTATCAGAAGCACATCCTTCTCTATCAGAATCATTAAAGCACAATCCATTGTCATAAAAGCCAAAACCTTTCTTACAGCAACAGCCACAGAGCCAGATGGTCATTTACACTGTGTGCCTGCTTCTGGCTTCTTTTCTAACTTGAAAAAGTAGGCAGATGTTGACCATGTAAGAAATTGTTTTGAGGAGGTGGACATATTCTTTATAGTGCACTGGAGAAAAATATGAACACTACTTTTCTTGCTCTGACCAACATTTTCTTCTCTTTGTGGGAGCATTTCAGCCAGTAAAAATGGGAAATGAATAAAAGATGTGCTAAAATGTTAAGTAAAAGGAAGCATAGCTTCACAACTGTTAGGTTTGTGAATTTTATTTACTCATAGCGAGTGGTAAATATAGCAATTCTCTGGCCCACATCCCCAGCACTCTATCCTTGAGGACAAAGAATAATTTTACTGGTTGAGTTGTATTACTTCATGCTGCTACCCAAATAGTGCCTGGTTCCCAGTTTCTTCATGTATATAGTTTGTGTCCTGGTTGCTAGTTGGAGGTCTTTTTAGAAAGGCTTTTTTTCCTCCTAAAATAGATGTTTTAAAACTTTGAATATTGTTTACACTTTTAAATATATAAGTATCTTACTAAGCACAGAGAAATATATTTATATAATGTGGTCTGTGGTTATCTCCTAAGGCTCTGTGGTTATCTCCTAAGGCTGTTCATACATTCCTTTCATTTAATTGTTCTTCTGGCCCAGCATGGTCCCTTACCTATACCAAAAGAAAGGCTAATACTGGCAGCTTTCAGACGCACACTCCAGCTAGAAAACAAAGCAAAATAGAGAGGGCTGGGAGTTTTGGTCTGTATGGTGTTTTCAGGATGGGAGTAAAGAGGGGAAGTGTGTCCAACAGGCAGCGCAAGCAGGGCTGCTACTAACTGGGAGACTTTTCAGCCTAATGGAGAGATGCTCTGCCTCCAGTGCTGGAGTAGTGGGAGCTCCTTGCTATGCCCAACCAACCCTCAACTTCCCATTAGCTCTAGATCTAACCTGGGGTAGACTATCCCTGTGCTTTACTTTGAATAATTAGTAGTTTTAAGAAACACGGGTATAACCAGACTCCTTTATTATTATTATTATTTTGTGACTGGATAATGCAGTCGAAAAAGAGCATGAAGTTGAAATGACAGGGGAGTGCAGAGAGAAATCAATCATGATGGTGTGAAAGAAATTTCCTATAATTTTGTGACTAAAGGTTACTTAAACAAGTTAAAAATATCTATGTAGACAGAAGTCATCACATATAGGTCCCTTTATGGCCTCATTTACACCATTGGCATCCCATCACTCTGTCAGCTTTGTGGGATTTGTACCATTTCCAGGAGAGTTTACCCTTCCACTCACGTGCTGAGAAGCTGATGGTGTGGCAGTGGCCTGCTTCTGGACCAGTGCTTTGTAACTGGACCAGAGAGGGTCCCATGCACCTTTTGTGTGCACATCAGCCTTCACACCTCAGTCCTGGCTGTGCTGCTCCTCTGATCCACCACTTCTCGAAGTGCTCAAAGACCAGGAACTCCACTCCTTGTGTGGTTTTCTGGCTGTTGGCCAACAACATAGGTATCTTTATACCATAGGCTGCAAATAAAGTAACACGAGGCTCTTTTTTGAGTTTACTGATCTAGCCAGCCACATGCCAAGACACCCACTTGAGGTACATTTTCCTATCTCATGTCCCTTAGTGCCAGCCCTATTTTTCTGCAATGTCCTCTCCCTGCCACCAGCCAGACTCCCCTGATACCTGCCACTACCCCCTCTTGTCCAGTGGGCTGCTCACCCAGCAGCAGCTTCTTTCTGCCTCACACAGAATTCCTTGAAAGGGTGACACTGACATCCACAGAGATAGGTTTTTACTGTGAAATTCTGACATCCAAATGAGTTTAAAATTTCTCTCTCTGCTGCTATCTCAGTGAATGTGCAAGTTGTGACTGAAGCCATAATTGACAGGTTTTGGCAAGTGCAGCTTTCAGGTAACTGTTGAGGGTGCCTAGAATAACTATATGAAACAATAAATATAAAACAGTTTGAACTGGAATGAAATGATTTACACTAATCTTTCATATTAAGAGATAAAAATATCCATTTTTGCAGAATTTTTTCCATCTTACAAAGAAGCAACATGCAGATCCTTGCATGTCATATTTGGGCATCATTTAGCAGGGCAATCATCTGTGTGCAGAATGGATGTGTGTGCATAACTGATGGCAGTATTTAGGCCTATATCTACCATCTCATTGAAAATTGTGTTAATTTAAAAATAAAACAAAGTTTTGGGAATTTTTCAAGGTCCTATTAATTAATTTCAAAAGTTCCATTAGTTTGATAGAAGAAAGGCTGCTACACTGTAATCATCTGCCATCTGGTGATTTATAATTTTAAGCAGATTTAGGAATGCAGTCTCAGCCTCTGGCTTCTTCGCTTTACAGAGCAAGCAGAGAGTCTACAGCAGCCTCCAAAGTCTCTCAGAATATCAGATTGGATGTTCTCCACCAGTTTCCCACTTGTTTCCTAGCCTTGCCATGAAAAGGGCACACCAGGTTTCCCTGGTGGATACTCCAGCTCTGGGTCAGCATGACAAAACATCTTTCAGGACAGTCCATAATGTGCTGTAAACTACATCACACTGTTTTGGCTCCAGGAAAGGCCAGTCATGGGGAAGGACATCAATGAGCTCTTCTCAGCTTGTTGGTGTCTGCTCAGCTGTCAGAGAAACACCTTTATTTGCCAGGGGACCCCATCTCACAAGGATTTCTTCCAAAGTGACACTCTGACAGAAACATCCCTGGCTGCCGTATTTGTCTCATCCCATTGGGTCCTAGATATGGTTTATTCAATACAAATAAAAAAAAAAAAATAAAAAAAGTACAAATAAAACTGTGTTCCCTAAGTCCTGACCTTGAAAACGCAAGCGAATTTGACAGCTAGTCTGGGTTGTTTTTTCTTTTCTCTGCTAATAATAAGTGAAAGTGGAAATTCAGAAGTTTCCACAGAAATGTTGCTTTCCATATTTCAATTTTCTTCTTTATTTGGAGACATGGCCAAACACTGGAGTTCAGTGAGAAGTTGGCTGTGCTCTGGAATTCACCAGTACCCAGGACCAGGGCTTTGTTGATGCATGAACAAGGGAGGACATTACCTGGCTGGTAATGCATGCAGTCCTACTCTTAATGAACTCAATAATCAAGCCACTGCCATGCTAGGACCAGCACTGAGTGGAGAATGGAACAGCTGTGATCAGGAGCTGAAATTCACAGACACCAGTGACAGGATGTGAGACATGAAGCAGCAAAAGCAGCAGAAAAGGACAGGGTCATGACTGTAGAGGAGAAAGTGGACATCCAAAATTGTGTGAAATCTTAAAATCATAGAACAATAGAACACTTTAGTTTGGAAGGGATCCTTAAAGGATATCTAGTCCAGTCCTCCTGAAATGGACATCTTCAATTATGAGATATCTTCAAGTAGTTGAGGTGGTTCAGAGTCCCTTCCAATACGAGTTTGAATGAGCCCCAGGAACAGTGCATCTACCACCTCTCTCATCAGCCTTTCCAGTGTTTCACTACCCTCACTGTAAAAAATTTATTCCTTATATCTAGTTTGAATCTACCCTTTTTTAGTTTAAAACCATTACTTCTTTTCCTGTTGCAATTGACCCTGCTAAAATTCTGTACCCATCTTTCTTATAAAGCCTCTTTAAGTACTGGGGAATTAAAATCTCCCTGGAATGTTTTCTCTTCAGGCTAAACAGCCTCAACTCTCTCAGTCCTTCTAGCAGTGCCCAACCCATTTTTATGGCCTCCTTTGGACTTGCTCCTGCAACTGATGTCCTTCCTGTGCTGAGGACCACAGATCTGGATGCAACACTCCTGGTGGGATCTCACCTGAGCAGAGAAGAGGGGCAGAATCCTCTCCCTCAACCTACTCAATCCTTGGGTTCAGCCCAGGATATAGTTGGCTCTCTGGGATGTGAGTGTATGCTTAGAGTTACTTTCCTCTAGAACAGACCTGAGAGCTGTAAGGAGAAAATAGAGGGGAAGTTCCTGTTGTGTTCAGCTAAGTTAAAAAAATTAAAGTACAGAAGGCCAGGAAATTTCTTGATTACTTGATTTATTCAAAGATCTGTCATCTGGGTTATTTCTTATCCTGAATTAATGTAGTGTATTTTCAAACATTTGTCTTTCCTTTACACCTTAAAATAAGCAGCATCTGTTAAGGCACAGAGTGGTTTAAAATACACACCTGTGTTACTGGGGAAACAGGACTTACATAGGAAAAAAAATTGTGCCTTCTAAGTAGCATATCTAATAAAGCAAGAGAAAGCTCTATTCATCCATTAATTTAGGTTGGTCCCTTAGTTTCAATATTATTAATTACACAAATTATTGCACACCAATTTAGTGGCAACTGTTTCTCTTTTATTCTTTGAGTTAACTCATTCATTTGCAATTTCCCACTGGAGATCCAAAGTGTGGCTTTGAATGCAAATAGTCACCATGGGCAGTTTCTGCAAACCAGAATAAAGTTATTCAAGGGAACTAGTGGCTTCACTTTGATCCTCTTGTTAATCTCCTCCCTGGAAGAAAATTGGAAGACACTTAAAGTTTCATTTACATAACACCCAGTGCTAGGGTTGTGACTTGTGCATATATTGGACAAAAAATAAAAGGGTTAATTTAGTCCTTTGATCTATTGTTATAAGCCTAATTATTTTACATGTCTTCATTTCATTAATGAATTGGTGTTTTTTCCATGCATCTCCTTCCCCATTGCTTTTGTTTAAACCTCCTGGTGGGAAGGGATAGATTAATTTTGTTGTGCCTTAATGAAACTGTATGCTACATTAGATTTAACCATTTGGTATGCACTGCCAACATCACCATTATGCATAATGAATTACTTTTTGTGAGTCCCAAACTAGCACGGATCTTCAGTGTTCCTCTGCAGATATTACAACTAAACAGTTTGCAGATATCATTACCTTGAATTTACATGGAAACTTAGAGATTGACACAAGAAATCTCTGGAAATTTTACCATAAAGAAATGGGAAATTCTTTAAAAAAATACAAGCACTTCCAAGAGAAGATGTGGAAAGCTCATTAAGCTCTGCTGTTATCTTCCCTTAACTGTGTTTGATATGTGTGTGCATGTGGGCGTGTGCATATCCTGGGCCTACAGCCACATGCAGAACCCCCAGCAGGGAAGTGTGTGCTTTGTGTCAGGACTAGACAAGTTTCCCGTCCTCTGAGCAGTTTGCCTGTGAGTATGGAGATTAACATTTGCCTCAGATGCTGAAGCTTTTCACGTGTGAACCCTTTTCCTCAGGAGTCAGCCTGAGGACCCTGACAGGATTTCTCTTGCACAGCTTACTGCCAGTGGAATGGCATAGGGAGATAATTGATCAAACATGCAAACCAAGCTCCTTTCTCTCAGGTCCAGGGTCCGGCCACCTTTGGTTTCTTTGTTGGCTGTTCATCAGAGGTGCTCGGCCGGTTTGTCAGCAGGGCACCATGTGCAGTACTTCATGAGTCAGGCAGTTGGAGGCTTCTTTCACCACTTCTGCAGTCACTTGGTTAAACCTTAGGACACAAGGATCCCAGATGCAATCTACTATAGCAGGGCCCTTTCCTAGGAGCATGATGGTTCACCCAAGGAGAGGAGAATTAAGCGTGGTCCATGCACCTGCTCTTGCACCTTATTCCAGGACCAGTTAAAGTCCGGCTGCTGCAGCTCAACCTAAACCCCACCTGTCATCCCATCAATCTGGAACATCTCACAGTCAGGACAGCTACAACAGCTGTTTGTTCAGGAGCAACAAAAGTTGTTCAAACCAAGAGACAAATGTGGCATACCCCAGCACGGGTCTGAGAGCTAGCAACTGGTCAATGTGTGCTGAAGAGCCTCTGAAGAGCCAAGACTGGCAATGGGTGTCCCTTTGTTCACCTCCTCCACCCCCCACCTTCAGCCTCCTTGTACCCAGCTCTGAACCCTCAGCTCTGTCTCATTCACATGCTGCCTCTGAGCTCTCCTGTTATTGCAAAACACAACAAAATTAACCCTGAACAACACCAAACTCCCAGGTAGAGACATAGGACTCTGAAACACTACCTATATATCTTCTCCATGCCAGTATAGCTCTTATGAACACCAAAGTGTGTGCTAAGCTAAAAAAGGTTTTCAGACAAAATCTGATGTTAGGCAAAACAAAGCACAAGGAAAGACAGTTCTGTGAGCTTTTAACTGATCAGTGTTCAGAACTCATCAATGAAAGCTAAGAATATTCTATACATATTTCCTGCAATTTTCAATTACAGACACTGAAACTCATGAGAGCATCATTAGACTGCAAGCAGGAACACTGACTATAAAACTAAATTTAACTTGTGGAGATCTACTCCTTTTTTGTTCATATATCCTTGCAAATTACAAATAAAACTGCTTGGCAACACCAAGACAAGCCAAATACTTTCTTCAGCTGGCAAGGTTCTCTTCTAATACATTCTTTATTTGCCAGTGGAAGATATTAATGACAAGGACTGAACATGAAGAGAATTAATAAACAAAATCTTCATTAAAATTAGATTTAGGTCTACATTATAAAGTTGTATTTATTTTAGGTCTGCGAAAGCAAAGAAATTTCTTGTCAAATCTGAGTGTCTCAGCTGACACTACTTAAACTGGACTGCTCTGTCACTGAGGATTTGGAGACAGGTAATTTCAGGACCCTCTCAGTGTATTAATGGTGCTCAGGATCAAACAAGCAGCTGCCCGCTATGTTTCCTGATCAGAAGAGAGGTCTGCTAATCTTCCTGCAGCTCCATATTGTTGTGTCTGGTGCAAGGACTCAAGAAGCTAACTCATGTACTTGTGAAACTTTTCACCACAGTTTGTAACTGCTGTAAATTTAATCTTCAGCTTTAAGGAGACATTGGTGCCAGATGAAGAATAGTGAGACATGAACTTCTGTGACCCCGGTGTCAGCAGAAGGGCTTGGCACTGCTTAGCATCCCTTATCCTCCAAAGCTGTAGAGGAGGTTGGTGAGCATCCCGTGAGTGCTGACCAGCTGCTCAGATGTGACAGGATGAAGAGGTTTGACTGCAAAATGCTGGTGTAACAGCCTGGCTGAATGAAGTTCTTAGTCTAAAATGCAGATGTGATCAGGTCTTACTTCAAGTTAGGGACTGTTCCTCTGGGGAAAAATAGCAATAGCTTAACTTCCAAGGGCCATCCAACATGAGTAATGGTCTCAGAGCTTCCAGGAACACCCTAGATACTACATGGAGGAGTACCTAGGTGTTTATGCTGCACACAGAGCAGTCCTGAGAGACACACAGAACATATGCTGCATCCTAGAGGTAATCAGCTCTAGGGGAGCCAAGAGTAGGGCTAGGTGTCAGGATACCTTGGTTATTCTCAGTCTGGTGATTAGATTTAGAGTTGCAGATTGTGTAACTGCACATTTCAATTTGGCATGCAGAGGGGACTGACTTAGATATGTCACTTTGGAGACTGGAGTTCTCTTCCTCAGCGGAAGAATGAAAAGCCTAGCTCACTAATGACCATGGTGCTATGTGGAAATATTAGCACAGTCTTCAGAAGACACACTCTTAGAAATTCTGGCTTCTGGCCCAATACTTCCTTCCTTCCTTTGGTTACATAACGCCATAAACAAGGAAGTTTTCCTGTCACATTTACCTTATCTGCAAAAGGTACAGGAAGAGATGTGACGTGCAACTCTATGAATTAGGGACTTGCACTGTACTAAATAAAATGCAAAATGTAGCCCACCATCTCACTGAAATGAGATCTTCATTTTATGGATTTTGGACCTCCTTACAGGAGTCACATCATTAAATCAAATGTGCTTCATGGTGTGCTATTAGCTATGGAGCAGCAAATCCCATGCACAGGCCATGAGGAAGTTTTGAAGTGACAGATGGTGTACCTGCCTTGTTGGTTTCTATAAAACAGTTTCAGTGAGGTTCATGAGTCCCATATTTCTGGTCAGATGTTGTCACTGAGCATCAGCTTTTACCTCCTTACAGAGAGCCACTGGAAACAGAGGCAATGCCATTGGCAGTGCTGGTAGGACATTGCTCCAGGGGTTGGGCTCTTTCAGCCCTCACACAGAGATTTTTAGCAGCATCACTACATAGTTGCTGTCACCTAGAGGGACAGATTGGCACAATCTGGTGTCCAGGCAGTACAGGGCCCCTGAGTCAGCTTCCCAAACCTCACCAGCTCTTCACCTTGCCCCCAGTGCCAGTGTGCAGGTGACCTGGAGAGAAGTCTGCCTTGTTATAATAGTCATGTTTGTGTTACCCACACGGTCTGACAGACCCAGAGCTGCCCTAGATCTGCCATTTCTCTTCTGCTGTAACTCAATCACCCCAAATTTATTATTGCACTGAACTATGGACCACCATCATATCTAACTTCAGTCCAAAACCAGTAATGAGGGGATGAGCTCTATCTATGTTTGTGGCATGCTGCTAACATACAAACAGATATTGAATTAAAGGATAAAGAGAGCCAGTAGTGAAACACAGATAGTGAATCACATTTTTCCAGTCTTCTAAGTTTCTCCAAGAACTGTCAACCAGAGGCTCATCCACTGTACCCCAAATAATTAGATTAAGGGAGGTAGGGAGATCTCTGAACTTTGACCTTGGGAGTAAGCAAACCAGTAGTAGTTTTATTTCATTTCCCCAGCATCACCTATTTTTAACCTATGCTCACTGTTTTGGAAATTGGAAATAAAATACTTTGTTTCAATTTTACGCGAATTTACTTGAGTTACCATGACTTTTACACAGCTGAATAAAATAAAGCTATTACTCCTCCCAACAAACGTGGCAAGCCTAGAAGATCCTGCCTCTCCTGCACCAGATTTTGAAATCACATTGTTGACAAGTGCGTCAGACTAGTCTGCTGACTAAGTTACAAAAATAAAACACGTGTTTTCCTCTAAATGTGCTATCCTTGGTAAAACGTGGCCAACCTTAAACAGGTACAGCACAATTGTACTGGTGGCCTGAGGATTTTTGGGGTAACTCTAATCAAGAGCCATGAAAGCATTCTGACTACATACAAAAGATGAAGCTTCAGAGCTGTTCAGCTCCCAGAATTTTCTCAGAATACTGAAATACAACACCACTGCTGAGTATTCTAATTTATGGTCAGGAATGGCCCTTGAAAGATCAATTATGCTTGTGCTTTAAATATATGGAAGATTTTTCTTCTGGAAATAATGTTTCTCTTGACTAGGATAAAATTTAGCAAAGAGCCAGAGTAAATATTTTTCAAAAACATAAAAACTTTGACAATTATTTATCCAAAAGATCAGAGCTCTGTTATTATATTCACACAGGGCAATTGTGTAAAATAATAAATATTTCTTAAAATTCTTCTAACACACTAAGTAGACTATGGCGCTTCTTTTTTACCAATATTTGGTGCATGAATACAAAAGATGCTTGGAAGGAGTTCCAAGAATGGAAGAAAAGTCCTGACAGGGAACAAGGGAACCACTCCCATAATAATGGTGTAAGGTGCATGTGGAAAAGGTCATCTCCAATAATGGGTTTAGGCTTTCTCCATTTCTTCCTTCCTTTATAGGAACCTACAACACATTTTCTGTGCAGTGGCACCCAAACTAATGTAATTTCCATTTCACATTTCTACACATGAAGAGTGGAACATACTACACTTTTCATGACAGACCCTGAACACCTTTCCACAGGCCTTACACTGAAGTTTTGATCAGACTGCAATTGTCCAGGGAGGGAAGTCCAGCTCAGGACAAATTCCTCCCAGCTCCAAAGTGGGAGTGGGAATTGAGAGTGCTCAGCTCAGCCCTTAGTACCAAGTTCCCCAAGCTTTGTAGAAACAGGAGAAATTGCTATGTGTTTTCCTGCTTCTTTGCATTTAGGTCTTACTTCACTCCTACCAAAGTGTGTATGATTTAGAAGTTAATTTCACTGGGATCTTTCCTGAATCTTTTGTGACTTTTGCTGGGATAAGATGCAGAACTATTGAAGCAATATCCTACACAACAGACATGAAGATGAGAGGAAAGAGAAAAAAAACTGGCTCCAGCCCAGTTTGTTGCATGTTCTAGATGTTCCCATGCATCCCTTATAGATCCTCAGCACGTCCTGCTCTGATGTGGCTCTGCACACCTGAGTAAGAAGCATTTTGTTTATAGGTTATTCCAAACATGTCCCTTAGCCGACAGTGTTGTTGCAAATTCCCTTCTGTAATGGTCACTCTAGGCTCTCACTTATCAGCACCACAGAAATTCCAGTAGGCAAAAAGGTGCATACAACATGATTTTGCCCTCATTTCTTCTACATTTCTTGAATGTTTCTTGGAGACACATCATTGTTGTACTGCATTAATAGTGTGATGGCAACCTCTGTTTCTGGTCCACCTGGAGTGAGACAGTAAATATATGCATATCCAATAAGATTACTCTTTTATATTAACATACTACAGTGACATTTACATCTATATTTATTTCTAACTAATACTATTTCAGGTGTGTTGATTGAAGTTTTGTAACTTCTTTTTTACTAGGCATATATTCAAAGAACAAAAATCCAGAACAATAGTCTCACGTTTTAAACATAGAGGAAAAAATATTATTAAACCTAAAATGATAAATCAGCTTTTTCTCTGAAATTAAATGTTTGCTAAGAAACTGGATTTTTTTCCTGTAGTTCAAGTAACTTACTAATATTTCTCAAATTACTGGATTCACCCTGTTACCATATGCTTATTTTCTATACTCTCAAGGCATTTTTGCAAGAAAGAAATTTCTGTAATTTTATTGCTAAATTACAGATACCAGATTCAAGAAATTTGTGGCTGTATTTCTTTGGCCATGTAAATAGTTTTTAGACAGCCATTTCCAAGTTTTATTTACAAGTAATGGAAATTTTTAATGCATACTTGTCATTTCACAGTCAATGCAAGAGTGTTCCCTCACAATTTAGATGTGTTGGATTACCCCACCCAAGAACAAATTTAGGAACTTTTTCTGGCCACAGATTCCCTTGGTGTATTATAATCATTGAGCTTCTACATTCTCTGTGCAATATGTGAAATGAATTGTACAAAATTTGTACAAGTTGGAACATTTTAAAATGTTGTATGAAATAGGTTCATAATAGCAATTATTTATGAATTATGAAGCCAGCATTTAAGGCATATATATGAGATTAAGAATCAAAATGGATATGAGCTACAAGCTTTTCTGATGTGGGGAAGGACAGCAATCATTTAGGCGAGACACCTGCTGGATGTCTGAAAAAACTCCCATTAGCTTAATTTGGAATTGACCCAACTTATTTACAATATAGCTCATTTTCCTATGATTTTGTGATTTAACTAACTTTGCTTCCACACCAATATAAGACAACTATCCCCCCACCACTGCTCAAATAATTTCTCTCCACATCTATGCAATGCCAGGGATACAAACCTTCACAACCGAAAGGAAAATGGTACCCATTAACTTATTATTTAAATGGCTTTTAAAGTTTTATTAGAATTTTTTAAGTTTTTGCTGTATTTATACCAGAATTTTTTACGTGTCCCCCAGATGAAGCATGGTACACACTAGACTGGCCCTCAGTAACAGCATTGACTTACCTCTCAAAATAATTCTCCCTCTATCTGGCGTAGGGTGAAAACTGTTGTTCCACATATTCATCTATACTGATGAAATGTATAAAAGACAGACGTTTGAGTATTCTAATTTCTTTCTCATGGGCCCATTTCTTTCTTTCTGTGTACTATTAGTATGATTTCTCTTACCAGTCAAGACATAAAATAACTGTCATTGTCAGAAGCTGCTTTTATTTTAATGTCAGAGTATAGCATGATATTTACACACTTCTGTCTTCTGCCATTCTGTGAGAGCCTCTCCAACCTGTGTATAGTTTTATTGCTGGCTGTGTTTTATTGCAGGATGTAGTACACAATTGCTGCTGCATTTCTTCTTAGTGCCTCACAGGAGGTGGCCACATGCTTGTGATGCAGGACAGGTGCTGCATGCCCTGGGGCTGCAGAGGTGGGGTGGTATCACCCATTATCCTAAACCCTGGCATCCAAGCACTTGCTTCCCCATAGCCAGGGGTATGCCACAAACCCTCCAGTGAAGTCTTTTACTGCAGGGCTGCTCTGTCCAAGCCACACAGGACTCAGTGGTGGATTGCCTGGACAGTGGTGTGCATAGGAAGGACGTGCCCTCACCTGACAGCCTGCACGGTTGGCTGATGCTCAGTGGAGCCAGCAGTCAACACACATTGGCAGAGAAAAGTTGGAAGCACAAGGAAAGCCAGAGAGGATTTTTCATTCTGAACAGTGAATGAGGATGGGAAGAAAATAAGTAGACGAAAGAGATGTAATTTCTGCTTCAGCCTCAGGTTGCCAATCTGTTGAAAGGAGGCTTTTCCTGAGTCACTACAACACAGGATTAGGTTATCTGGGTTGAACATGCTGGTTTTCACATTTTCAATTGATGCAGTAACAGTGGTGGCATGACACAAGAAAGCTTGCAACCTGATGGTAAGAAGTGAATGCACGTAGTGAAATTGACAATTTCATGCAGTGAAAGCAAGTGGAAGTTCAATGAAAATGGGAACCTAAATCCTGAGTTTTGGCAGGGTATGTTTGTGTGTGTGTGTCTGGCACAGAGAGAAGAAATGCTCCAACATTCTGTGGCCAGCTTCCTGGGAGGACCTGAGTCAGACTTAGGCCATGACCCAGCGCACAAATACAAAGGTACTAACTTCTAAATTAAATGGTAGGTGGCACCTTTGGGGACAGATGGAAGGTTTTGGAGTGCAGGATGGGTGGAGGGGAAAGCAAGGAATATAAAAAAGAGAGAGAGTAGAGAGGAGATAGAAAGAGAGAGCTTCAGCAGCAGCAGCAAAAATAAAATACTCTATTCTTTAAAAACATGGGTTATCACTCCATTCTGTGCTTATCAGATGGAAAAGTCCTCCTGTAGCTTTAACTGTGTTGGAGACAGGCAACAGTGCTCTTTGAGTCCTTAGGGTGATGGATAGCAGCACAGACCATGAATTTTCTCCAGAAACAGTATAATTTTACACAGAAAGCACTTGTGGAGACCAAGCAGATTTTGTAAGTGTTGCAGTTTGGCAGTTAACCCCAAGGGATGGAGCAATATCAGCCACAGTTGGCTACTGGGACATATGTACACATTATGGAAAAATGGGGGTCTTACCATCAGATTGCTCTTCTGGGCAAATACCCTCATTTGAAATGATCTTTAGCAGCACATACAGAGTCAGCTTAAGACAACATTGACTAAACAGGATATTCTTCTTTCATCTTCCAGCCTCTCTGGGCTGAAAAAAATGACTAGGAAATAAAATCAGGGAGTGAGTTTCTTGGAGACGTTCTCTGATCCTTCCTTTTCCTCTGTTACATAACTCCTAAGTGATGTGGTTTGGTATTTTCAGCTATATATTCCTGAGATTACCTGATTCCATGGTAAATTTGCATAATCAGAGGACATGTTCCCTTTTTCACTGCTCAAAGTTAGGGAAAAAACACCCAACCAAATCTGGGAACTGTTTCACTGTGGCAAAACAGAGACAATGAAGTAAACTACTTTTACAACATCTTCTTGCACCCTTATATTATTGACAAGAACAGAAATTGAAAAGTAACACATTTTAAAAAAATTCCTTTGATGTGTTAAAATGATAGGGACTATAATTTGCAGAGCTGTGTACAGTCGTATGAACAGAAAAGTAATAGTTCTCTCCATTAATTTTTAAATCTTTCTCCAGCCTTTGTCAAGGTGCTATTTTGCAGAATGTATCATTTGTTTTTCAAAAGGAAAACGTGGGGGAAAGAGAGAAGTAGAGTCACTAGGGGCTAAATCATGTTTCCATTAAATTAATGTCAATGTTTTCCATTGTCTTCAGTGGAAGAAAAACAGTGAAAATCAAGTCCAAGTAAATTTATCTTCTGCAACTGTTGAGAAAATCAAGCATGACACATGGTTTGTGAAGAGGAGGCTGCTTGCTCATATGTCTATATTCAAGTGACAGACTTTCTTTCATTTCAAATAAGTATTTCAAAACAGTAGACAGTAATCTTCTGATCACTTACCCTTCTGTCTATAATGGTATTCCCCAGTTAAAAGAGAACTGACATAAATTTTAGGCAAAACCTAAACTTCCTGAATCCAAGTTCTTTGGAGTGATATAGCTGAGAAAAATAATCAGATTCTGTATAAAATTGTTTATTTGCACAGTAATAGTCTGATCTTGTAATAGTAAGCCTAGTAATAGGACCTAGTTCTCAACAGAAAAGGAAGACAAAAATGAAGAAAAACAACAACAAGGAAAAAAAAAAAGATTAGCACCACTCTTGCACCTGAAGTTCAGCTGGATGTGATTGTGTCAGGGTTTCTCAAGCCTAGATCTACTTCAAAGGCACAGCTGTGGTGAGGACTGCCCAGTACAGCCCACTCCTCTCTCAGTCCAGGCCTTGCCAGCTGAGCTGTGGGTCCCAGCAAAAACATACCTCAAGCAATTGTTTTCATTGCAAGCATGTTAGAGAGAGACTACTGAGTCAACCAGATTTGATGTTATAAAAATCTGTCAACAAAAAAAGTTGACTCAGTTCCATCTAAAATGCATCAGTGCCACAGCAGACATTGCAACAGCTAGTAGTGTACAGGGTCATCTGGGCAGGACCAAGTGATGTCATTTACCTGGACTTCTGTAAGGCCTTCAGCATCGTCCCACAAGACATCCTTATCTCCAGACTGGAGAGACATGGATTGGAAGGGGAGAGGGGTCAGTGAATAAGGAATTGGCTGGATGGATGCAGCCGGAGAGTTGCAGTCCGTGTCTCTGTGCCCGGATGGAGGCCAGGGATGAGTGGTGTCCCTCAGGGCTGTCTTGAGACTCAGGCTCCTCAGTATCCTTGTCAGTGACAGAGGCAGTGGCACCGAGTGCCCCCTCAGTGCATTTGCAGGTGACAGGAAGCTGAGCAGTGCAGGTGACACTAGAGAAACATGGGATGCCATCCAGGGGCACCAGGACAAGCTTAAGATATGGGCCCACGAGAAACTCATAAAGTTCAAGGCCAAGGGCAAGGTTCTGCATCTGGGTTGAGACAATACCAGATGTGAGTACGGCCTGGAGAAGAACTCATTGAGAGCAGCTCTGCTGAGAAACACCTGGGGATGTTGGTGGGTGAGAGGCTGCACATGCCCCAGCCATGGGCACTGACAGCCCAGAGAGCCAAACGTGTCCTGGGCTGCATCCAGAGCAGTGTGGGCAGCAGGGCAGGGAGGGGATTCTGCCCCTCTGCTCTGCTCTGCTGAGAGCCCACCTGCAGGGCTGCATCCAGCTCTGGGTCACAGCACAGGAAGGACACGGACCTGCTGAAGCATGTCCAGAAGATGCCACAAAAATGATCAGAGAGTTGGAACACCTCTCCTGTGAAGTCAGACTGAAAAAGTTGGAGTTGTTCTACATGAAGAAGAGAAGCCTCCATGGAGAACTCTACAGTATTTGAGTACTTGAAGGGGGCTTATAAAAAATGGACAGAGTGACTTTTTTAAGTGGGCAGACAGTAATAAGACAAGGCTAAGGCTTTACACTAAAAGAAGACAGATTTAGATGAGATGTTAGGAAGGAATTTTTTCTGTGACGGTGGTGACACATTGGAACAGGTTGACCAGAGGCATGGACACACCATCCCTGAAGTATTAAAGGCCATGTTGGATGGATCTTTGAGAAACCCTCATCTACTGGAAGGTATCTCTGCTCATAATAAGGGAGCTGGAATTTGATGATCTTTAAGATCCCTTTCAACCAAAACCACTCTGGAATTCTATGAATCTCCCAAAGATTAGAAAGAACCAGAAGAAGTCAAAATAAATTCTTTCAATTGTACTGTAACAGTCAAATATAAAGTGATCAAATTTTTCCACCCAGTTCCCAAATGCAGGCAAAAGGGGTGTTCCACATTTGCAAATACTTCTGTAAACTGCAGTGGTTATCTTTCCCCTCAATTAGCATTTCTTGTGTAAGCAGACTCAGAGGATATTTGAAAACGTACACAGCCCAGACAGCCTGGGATAGGTAAGGTCATAAAATGCATGCAAGCAACAGAGTAGCAGAAAAATACTGGTTGGCACTACTGGCATTCATGCAGTTTTCTGGTTTTAGAGAGAGGTGCAAAATTTAAATTTGTCAACCACGAACACCTTTGGTTATGGAGTGAGCGGCCTACACAAGAGGAATATTTAGAGCTGTGTCCCACATACAGCTCCTTAGCAGCCACCCCTTGGAGAGAGAGAATCTTCCTCCCATTGTTGAAGAAACAACAAACAGTCTGCAAAAGTTTGGAAAAACATGTTTGAATATGTATCATAATTTAATTTTGATTTGTTCTTCTGTGTATTTGGAATGGTTAATGTTATTCTTCTACACAGCAGGCAACAAGACCTATAATTCCAGCAGAAATCTTTGGCAAGTATAGAGGGAAAGCTGAATATCCTGTAGAGTCCATGAATATTCTATGGATAGCCAAGAAATCATTCTCCAAATGAAGGTGTTTGTCAGATCAGAACAGTCAGAGCTGATTAAATCATGCTTGTTTTATTGGCATTGTCTCAGCATCACAGAGATTAAAGCAGAAACTAGTTTAATAGGATATGTGAACAAGATTTGACTTTTTTCCTTTTTTTTCATTTAGCTGATAAAACTGGATGTTGGCAAACAAGATGTGATTAAGCAGACCTGACTGTACTTGACAAACATAATGGAATTTTAGGATTTTTAACAAGGTTCTTAGGCTTTTCAGAGTATTTTTGATGACCACTTCTCTGTGATGAAGTTCTGCAGGAGGTGATGGCAATGTCCTCCCAGGGCAGAGGTTTTCCCTACTCAGCTGACCATCTGGACCAAACACAGCTACCATACATCTATGTCAGCTTCAGAATCACAGCAACCATGAACATCAATAACCTTTGTTTGGGATTAGAATATATTTGACAAGATCTTAATGACAGGCAGGAGCTCCATGAAGAGGCAGTGTCTTTGTCGCTACCCCAATTTTTCCCTCTCATATCTGCCTCATTTCCATCTCTCTGGTAATGTCAAGCACAAATACACAAATTTGTACAAATCTGTCACAAATCTCATAAAGTAAGTCAGGAAGTTACTGAACAAAGAACAAATGAAATTTTAAAGAAAATCCAGCAATGTAACAATCTGGAAATAAAACCCTACAGTTTGCACAAGCATCATACCCTCTGTTTGAGTTATGAGTCATGGTTCCTTGTCCACAGTACCAAGTTATTTAAGAAGTCTGCTTCACCAGATACTTGTATCTGGAGTTTTTCTAGAAAGTTTAATGGGCTATGTGTGGGAGACAGATCTGTATCTTCAGATTACAGATGGAATTCAACCCAGGTGAACTAGCTGACAGCATCTGAAAGAGCACCAAGAGTATAAGGCAGCAAAAGATGCCGAAAATTCAACAGCATTGCTTTCAGTGAGTCTAAAGATGGAATATGAACACTTTCCAAGAGAGAAATAGGATCTCTTCTTAGGCAGGTAACAGCGAGAATGCACAAGTTTTAGGACTCACCCTTCCTTCACCTGGTCTGATCAAGCAGTAAGAAACTTCAAGTCAAAGCAAGTCAGACTCCAAGAGGCAGTGATTCAGTCTGAAGGAGACACTAGCCTAAAGTTCGATAAATAATCCTCATTTCCCATCCACCATTAAACCTCCTCTGCTCTGCAAATGCAAAGGATTTGTTTAAATCTCTGCACCTAGGAACTGTGAAATATCTCTGCCCTGGCTATCAGTCATCTTCTCCTCTTCTCTCCTCTCAGTACCTTTGTCTATTTTATTCATTCTTCCACCTCTGCTCCTTCCCAGCAGACTCACATGCAAGTGCTTTATGAGTGAAAGAAGGATGAGCAAAAACTGCACAGGCCACCTTTTTGCTTATTTTCATAAAGAATTTTGAGTGTTAATCTCTGTGCCCTTTTCCCTCAATCCAGATGGGGTAAAAAATGGTGAATGAGTTGGAAATTTATTGAAATACTTGCTAAAAAATTGCAATACATGATGTTTTTTCTTACTTAGAATGTGAAGTATCACATTTATCTTATCTAGTGTTCATGGTAGAAATTGCAGCAGAGATGAAGATGAAGCATCCACGGTCTTCCTCAAGAACTGGAGTTTGACTCTTCCTTTTTCACACTGCTCTCATATGTGGAACAAGTAATTACAAGCTGTCCTACACGAGCCTCTGAAGTCCTCATGGATGTATCTAGGAGTTTGGAGTTTTACAAGGCTATACTGAGACACTTTAGCTGGTGCAAAACACCACTGGCCCTCATGTCATGCCCTCCCATTCAGGCTAGATATAAAATGAAATTAGTATATGTTACCACAAACCTGCAGTATTACATACTGACTGCCAGTTTATTACTCTCCACAGTGTAAGGACTATCTCCCTAAGCTGGAGCAGGTGCTGAACTGAAACAAGCACCCTGATACAGAAGGATGCTGAACCATCTGAACCACCATGTTTTAAAGGCATAATAACAGGTGCTGTCGTAAGGCTTTAAGTGAACAAAATTTGACACACCCATTGGCAAAAAATGAACTATTGTTGTTTAGGAGCTCTCACATATGCCAAGCCCAGATAATGGTTTTTAAAAATACTCTTACTGGGTGATGATGGACAGCTTTGTGAAATAAAGAGTCCTTTAGTATAATTTTCTCAGAGGCTGTATATAGCATGGCATTATTCAGCAATGTCTTTCACATAAATTGCATCATCTTTAATTTGTTGCAGTTTCTTTGCCTTGAGGGCACTGAGAGATCCCTGTGTTGTGCTTTGTTGCCAGTCCTGAGGGTTTATGTCCTGCCCTGACTCCTAAGGGGCTGCCAGTCACCTGGTTGACTCAGCTGGGACCTCTGCAAAGCTTGGTCCTTTGCTTCTCTATGCCAGGGAGCTACATGACCCATTGGAGGAGAGCAGCCCCATCTCTCCCCTCTCATTCTCTGAGTGAAACTGCAACTGAATGGCTCAGTGAACTTCCAAAAGGAGCTCTCACAAAGGCCATCAACAAAACAGAAGGAAGGGATCGCATCTAAAGCCCATCACAGGCTGCTGGTGAGATCTGAAAGAAAGTTAGCTGTTTTCTCAAGGGAAAGTATACCAGAGCATCCTCTTTGTTCTTGTTCTCTGCTAGATTGGAGATGGAGATTTGAGGCACATCTATAAAGCTTTTGTCATCTGAAGCTGGATGTAGACCAACAGTGTGCTATGGGATAGGCTTCCATTTATTATGGTATAGCAGGGTATGAGCATGTGGAGTGTCCTGGATACATTTTGATGAGGTGACTCTCACCATCTCATCATATTCTAAGTGTTGCTGGAACAGCTGACGCATCAAATGTTGCCTGAGAGCAAACTATTTGTTCTTTCCTGACAGGAACCAAATATATGTCTGGCAGGATAGAAATATACTGAGATGGTTCTCATGGAAACCAGGTGAAAAAATAGCAGATAAAGTAGCTGAAGGGGACACTGAAGAAAACTGAATAATAGTGACAAGTAGATGCTAATTGCCAATCAAAATTTAATTGAGATAAACAGCTGTTTTTCCACCACTGCTAGTAGGAATGAGTCAGGATAAGTGTGAAGATCAACAAGTATGCACAACAGTTTTGTCAACAGAGGTGAAGTGAGACAGTTTTAGTGGTTTTGGTGCAAACAGAAAAACCGAAGGAGGCAAGAAGAAGGCAGAAAAACCGAGTGAGGCAAGCTGGGAAGACCAGAAGAGCAAAGTCAAGATGGCACAATGGAGAGGCCTTGAAAGACAGAGTAACTGAAAAAATCAGGACACAAATAACACACCACACAGACATAAAGGCAGCTGGTTGATTCAGAAAGGTTTGACATAGTGACAACTAAATATCTTAGGCCACAAAAGTCTTTGAAGACTCAGACAATATCTCAAACCCACCTGGGACAGTGTTCCCATTAATGATTAGTTAGGTTAAGACTCTTCTAACCTGCTGTCTTTAAGATTTAGATGTCCACATCACCTAATAGAAGTAAGGGCTGCGTGGCAAACAGCCACCACTTAGAGAAAACTGTCTGAGTGAGCTGCAGATCCTCTTGCAATGACAAGTCATGGAAGATGGTGCAAGTAAAGCACACCAGCCTGGAGAAATGAGGTCTAAGGTGGTGGAGCTGGAAGGAGAGACGCCTACTGCAGGATAGGTATTTCCTGAATAAATCTGACTACATATAAGGAAATGAGACTGCTGGACATGGCTCTAGGTATGTAAAGGTGCACTGGCACTGGCAGTGCATTTGACAGGGTGGGAATCAAAGATGGGTCTTGAAGACCACTCAAAGCTGAACACTCTTCTAAAGAAGCCTCTGCCCCATGCCTTAAGGGAGAAGCTTGCCAGCACTCCTGAGAAGGGATGGGGCTATGGGCTCCACTGTTTTGAAACTTGTATTCAAGCTGGATTCCTATTTTTGCTACAAGGTGCCTTCCAGCCCTTTTCAATCTTCAATGTTTTTTCTGATTTGCCCAAGAGTAGCTCTTCTCAGAGACAGACCACTCAGGCTCTGTTCTTCCAAGACAAGAGGTCAGTTGCTGAGATTAAGCCACAGAGGACTGGACATGTCTTTGTTGTATAGTTCTATTCCCCAGCAAAAATAATTTATTTCAGCAAGGCCTTTTTGTGAAGGTCTAATAACTCTAAGCTAGAGCTTTTGCTGCAATACCAATGTCATTTCAAGAAATCACCTCCATAACCAGCCATTGTCTGCACCAGCTGAGGCTTGTGCAATTTTCTATTTATGATGACTCTGATTTCCCTCAAAGGGAGGAAAACTAAGGGGACAGCTGCATCCACAACTCACTGGATGTCTGTAGGGGCTGCAGCAGTCTGTGGGTCTGCCCAGGTTTGCAGGCAGAGGAAAAGAAATTTGGTCTATGGGACTCTGAACTAGCACACCACGCAGAGGAGAGCAGATACCTTGCATCACTCTTCGTGGTCATTTATACCCAGACAGAGCTGACCACAATCCATCCCCAAGTTATAAAATACTTCTCAGGCAAAAGTGAAAAGCATTTCTTGGCCAAGGTAATTAGATTTCAGCAGTCTCAGCCCACAGAACAGTACTGTCTACTCTGCAGAACACTAAATCCAGTAACTGAAATCAACAAACAACACTGCAAAAAGTCTTGCTTGAAATAATATATATTAATATAGGAACATAATAAATAATAAATACTCCTAATACTGCTGTAAATAATATATCATGCTAGATTTGTGCAATAAATAATGCATAAATATATAAACATCTTTTGAAAGACTGTAAAATTAACAATTGTGAGCTTAACCTATTAACATACTCCAGAAGAAGAAACCTACAGGTTATTCAGAGTCTGAATCACTATAGCATTGTGATAGTGTAGCCAAGAGTAACTCCAGGAGCACCACATGAGGATGCGAAGGACTAGAAGGTTGCCTGGTGCATCACAAAACAAACAGTAATGTACTTCTCAGTTTTATGTTCAGGGCTAAAGGTCAGTTGATCTACTGGGTGTGCTATGGTTTTTTTGTGTAAAAAAGTTGATTTGTTGCTGATCCAATGCCTTGAGCTAGTTGTTTTCTAACAACTAAGATGAAATAGAGCAACACATGCAACCTGAAGATTTAGAATAGAAAGATCATTCCTTTGATAAAACTGCACAGAATTACTCAGGGCCACATCAGGAAAACATGTTTTGGCTCCATTCCCAGAGTCCTCATAACACCTTTTATCTCAAGGCACCTTACAAATTTGGGACAATTAATACTCAGGCAGTCCCTTTGGGGTCAGCCTGTTTTATTTGTTCTGGTTTCCAGAGGGAGAAACTGGCATGTAGATTTATGGGGCAGATTGATAAAGATCCCCACTCTTCTTTGGATTGTGCTAGTATGGAATAATTAGTGAAGCCATTGTATATATAGCCAGACTTTCTGAAGATTATCATCAAAATGTTTTGTACTTTTCAGCAAGTTGTGCCACACAGTTTTCAGGGCTAACTGACAGGAGCAGTTATGAGAATTGTGTCTGAATGATTAATTCAAAACCACAGCAAGGCATCACTAGAAGAAAAGTATGTAGCTTAAAGCAATCATAGGTAGTTTTCAAAACTGACCTGTGATTTTTCAAAGGTATTTGAGCTAAAATTGCAGGTGTGTACCTGGCAGTATTTTTGCGAACATGTAAGACAGGGAAATAGCTAATTCCTTTCCCTTAGTCAGAGCTGTTAATTGTGGAAAGGACCTGTGAGAAACATAGAAATTAATCATCTGAAAACACCACTTGCTGCTAAAAGCCAGGTCTAAAACACATGCTGCTCTCTTAAAGGAGGAATGAATTCTGTGACTTCCAGCTCTCCTAAGCAGCAAAGGGAATGGAAATCTCCAGCATTTTTTCAGGGTGTTTACTTTGTAGCCACAGAAAGAAGCAATGGTCTTTACAAAGCCACGTAGGCAGCAATAAAGATGACTCCAATATTGTGATTCACTGAATTTCAAATCCCATAAAACCAGAAACAGGGAGTACCAGAAATAGAGATCAGTTTAAAGCAGATGAAGGAAAACATTTCTCTACAAGGTGAGAGCAGCAATTTGTTGCTACAAGAGATGGCTGAAGTGGACAATGCCAGAAGGCCTCATGTGGGGTTGGGCAAATTAGAGGATGAAGATCCCAAAAGTGCTGCTAGAAGAACTATGCAGGGAGGTACCCTCTGGAGCCCCTTCCATCCCAGCTCTCTTTTCTGGGGAAGTGTGTGGATATCTGCATACAGGGGCAGGGGTTGGCCAGACAGGTCATGGCCAGGTTCATAAGCCCTCATAAAAGACACATTGCAGAGAGGGATAAATCGTCTCTTGGATCCTGCAGGACACTTCTTATGGCCTCAAGCCATGGTGCAAGGCACGTTTGCAGAGGAAGCACCAGCATACTCCCCTGTAAGAAGGAAGCAGCTGTGTCTGGTTACGTGTGCTACAGCCCCTCATTCAGTGGCAGAATTTGATGAGAGGACTGCAGTGTCAGAATGCAAGCCACACTGCCTGGGGAGGCAGCACGAGCTCTGGAGCACTCACCACCCTCTGGGTCTGCTGCTAAGCTCTCACCACAAAACTGGCTCTCAGCTTCCAGCCCAAATTCATGTGTCAGAGTGTAAACGGCCACTCTGCCTCAGTGGGAGATTCATTTCACCTTGCTCACATGGAGCTTGGCTAGTCTGATCGCAGTCAGGGCTGCCTCTGAAGGGAGCCAGGCTCATGTCCTCCCCACCAAAGTCTCAGATCTAACACTGATGAGCTGAAAAGCTTTTGTAACTAGCTGTGGCTGGCTCTAACCCACCTTGACTGACTGAGGTCACTCACTGAGTTACCAAATCACGAAGCTCACTTGGATTGCTCTGCCTTGTCTGTATGCCATTCTCAATTAAAACTGGAGAGTTTTTACTCTATATGAGGCAAAACCAGGCCCTGATGCCAAGGGTCATTGACAATTACATAGTGTGTGAAGGAGGTACCATCCACAAAAATCCATGGTCTGAAAATTGCTTTCTTGGAATTTCCTCTTAGGTATGATTCAGACAGCCAGTCCTGGGGACAGTAAGATGGCACTTTTTCCCTCTGGAACTATTTCAAGGAGTCTTTGAGATTGCTGAATCCCTCACTGCCAGATTTGTAATTCCTGCCTAGACTCTTACCATGTCATCAGCTACAGAAAGCAGAAATGAGACAAAGTAATTTGTCCAAGTAACTCTCATTCTAGTGTCTGAGGAAGCACATCTCGAAATGTCTCAAAAGGCCGAGGCAAGCAAAATGACCACGTCTGCTGCTGGCTCAACCAACACTCCAAATATCCTGATAGTCAGGTTATAAATTGACTTATTGTTATCTCTGAAAACTTAGAGCAGTCCAGCAGACAGGCACCTGGCCAGGGGGTCAAGGGCACAGTGCCATGGTATGACATTCATCAAGGACTGGCCTGGCAGCTGGGATACCACTCAGAGGCAGTGAGTGATAGGCATCAGAGCAACTGGAAAATAACCCTGAAAAATGTGTGTTCCTGCATGACAGGAGTGCTTGTGGAGCTGGGGAAGAAGCAACATGGAAAGAAGACCCATCTGCCAAAAATTTTTTCAATGCAATCTTGAGGGAAGTGAATGAGACATGAAGTTTTGAAGAAAGATGTCAGAAGTATTGATGTTTGTAAACTGGGTGATCAAAGCATGAGAAATTTGAACCAGCTCCACCAGAACCAGATTTTTTGTAGTTCCGTAAAGGTTTCCTAAAGGTAAAGTCATTACACTGCTGATTCCTGGCTGCTCCACCTCCTCTCTATACCAGATCTCTTGCACCGCAAGGGATGGGGATTCATTTGGTCATTGTGAGCAAATACACACTGCATCTGGCTTTCTTCCACCCCCTGCCACCCAAGAGTGTGATCACTGCACTCTTCCCATGGAAAGCAGGGACTGCAGATCTGGGCTACCCATGTGGTTCCTTGTAGCCAAACTCTGGGGAAGCAGGCATGCTGGAGCTGTTGTGCCTGAGCAGGTAGACCTATGACTTCCCCAAGAGTTATCACAAATTGCAGGCAAGGCCCAGAACCCCTGTTTTTCATGCTTTCAGGTTTCAGTGATAAATTAACTCAACTGCTTAAGATAAACTGTAGCCTACTGAAGTTTGTGGAACTTTGCTACCAAATGAATGTGCTATCACCAGCAGGCATTTTTGAGATAAATTGATCTTCTTCTTCCCTGAGTTGAGACTTTTGAGTTTATTTTGAAAGGGAACCACCTTTGCCGGAAGCATGTAAGAAAGGGATGAAAAGAAAATCTTGATATTTGCTTCATTTGAGCCTGTGTGCAAATTTATTATTAACTTTTAAGAACACCACAGCAAATTACTTATTTCTGAAACACATTGGGATATATGTTAAGATCCAGTTCTAATTTTTCTTGCAAGGATGAGTGATCTTTCTGAGTCTTGTAGCTTTCTTCCACTGGGTCTGTTAAAATTGGGACCGAAACCATTATGGTATTGGTCTTGCATTGCAGTTTTGCTTTTTTGTCAATTTTGGATCTAGTCCTAGATGTGGCAAAATTATTGAACTTGGTTTTGCTTAGGTATCTAAATTCTGTAGCTTCTCTATTACCATGTAGCAGGGCACCATATAGGCACAATAAATAAATAATACAACACTGAGAGCTGTAACAAATCACAAAATACATTATTAAAAATTAAGAAATAAATATCCCTCTCTTACTTAAATAGAGATTGATTTTATAATATGGAATGCTGAGGAGAGCTGCTGGAAATTATATATGCGGGCCCAGAGACCTGGAGAATACACTGTAATGGGTGATTTTCTCCCCCAGTTAGAAAAACAGAAAAGTCCCAGTGAATGGATGTATTTATCAAATGGAAGCTGAGCTCTTTGTTCATGGCCCAGGCAGGGTGCAGTGCTTGCTTCAGTCCTTTGCTTCAGTAGAATGGTGTATCTGCCCAGCAAAACCACTGAAATGACACAAGCTGGTGCTCATGGCTCACTCCTTACCCCTTAAACACTGCAGCAAGATACACAAAGAGGTTTCAGATATGAGGCATAGGCAGTGCCCTCCCTCAGCTGCTGGGACAGGTCTCAGTGGTTTTTCTCAGACCTTGGGAGAGGGTACCTGGCAGGGATGGAAACATACCAGGGACACAATGTGCTGCGGATCTGGTGTGGGTCTCAGCAGGCCCAGCTTCTTTGCTACATCCTTGGCAGAGGTTCGAGCACTGCAGGGCACAAAGAGGAGCAGGCAAAGGTTTGTTTGCTCCACTTTGTGCCCCACAGCAATCAAACCTTTGCCCAGGTTGCAGCACAGTGGCAGAAATGTGCAACACTGCTGAGTGACCAACAAGTCTTTCTTGTTTTTCAATGGAAAGAGGGAACCATGTGCTCAGTGCTTCATTAAAAGGCTTACAGCAGAGTCAAGCTCTAATCTCATTAAAGATGGCCTTTCCTCCTTGCCTCAGGCACCTTTTTACCCTTCCCCATGAGCAGGAGGAAAAGAGTCACTCAGAACTGGACAATTCACCTCTGCACAGGAAGGACCTGTGACAGATCCCCACCTTGCTGGATGTGGCCTCAACATGCACATGGTTCTTTTAGAGTACAGCATCCCTGCTGTGAAGTCACAGAGCTGTGCAGAGTCATTTTGAGTACAGAAATTTTCCATTGCTGAATTTTAAGCACTAACACCTAGAAGTTACCCTTACACCTCTTTTTTTTGTCAACAGAACTGCTTTAATGTAGCATTTTACCCACCCATTGTCTCTGACTCCTTCCAGTCCTGAAAAACTGCAGGGAAGATTTCCAGCCTCCCTGAACAGCCTTCTTCTGTGCTGAACTCCACATCTAGCAAAGAAATTTCCCTGGTGTCTACTCTGAGCTTCTCAAGGCACAGCTTGCAGCCAGCTCCTCAAGCCTCTCCGTGGCAGTCATATCTATCCTGGTAGTTTTCTCCTAGATCCCATTTCCTAATCCCTCCTTAGCTGGGCTCTATCCCAGGAGAGCAATATCACTGAGAAGAGGGGAAGGAAAGCATCCCTTGATCAAAAGCCTTATTCAATCTCATGCACTCCAGTGGGCGTCTGGCCTTGCTGACAGCAAGTGCCTCTACCTGCAGTCCACTCCGAGTCCTTTGGTCCCTTCAGCAGGGTGGTGACATAACCTGGCACTCCCCACCTGTGCTGTGCTTCTGTCCTGCCCAGTGGACAAACCCTCCTCTCCTTCTCATGGCTAAGCCTCATGGGACTACTGGTGGCTCGAACCTCTGGTGTCTGGATTGACACCCTCAGGTATCTTACCTTCAAGGGATTACAGATTGAAGTGCTGCTCCTCCCTGCCTAGGCTCATCTTCCTCATTTAGTGTCACCTGTAGATTTGCTGGGAGAGAGGGTTTCTCTGTCTCCATGCAGACCACTGATTAACATGCTCAAGAGTTTCAGTATCACAGAAACTAGACCCTTCTCATGGCTGGGCTTCAGGAGGCCACATTTCAATCTGTTACCCAAGTTGCAGTCTGCAGAATGGCAGCACAACCTCACCATTCTCCCAAAGAAAGTGCTTCACCAAACACAACTCTCTATTTCCCTCTTCCCCTCCTATTCCAATGTAGCCCTTACCATCTCCACAGTCTTTTTCTTTGTGAGTGTCATGGGTTAACACAGCTTAAGTTCCCTGTAAGGACCTTGGATTTTCCTTTGGAGAGGACAGGGACCTACCAGAGGCTAATTTTTAGACATATTGTATAACCAATAATATAATAATATAATTTTTAGATATATTGACATATTGTATAACCATTGAGGAAGCTGGATTCACCTTTGTGAATACACATTTAAATTGAGCCGAGCTCAGGAACTTCCCTTTTCCTTCTGGCCTAAGGAGCAAGTAACAGCGGGGCCCCAGCAGCCGCTCGGGGCTGGGGTGGGCCATGCTGGGCCAGGCTGGGCCAGGCTGGGCCAGGCNCTGGGCCAGGCTGAGCCAGGCCGCCACTCTGCCACGTTGGTCTGGCCCCGCCAGGCCCCCAGGCCCAGCAGCTGCTGGTGGGGATGAGGAAACCACGGCTATGAACATCCAGCCCACCCTAAGGGCTGCCCCGCCGCAGGTCCGGGTGGAGGGAGGTGTCCGCCAGGCCCCTGATAGCAGCTCCGGGCCCGAGCTGGACTGGGCCCACTCCGGTGCCAATGAGTGCCGGGGAAAGTGTCCATCAGCCTGTCCTGCCCACTGAGATTCCTGACTGCCATTCCCCCAGGCTGAGCACCCCCTCCTCCAGTGCCTGCCGGGCAGAGAAATTGGGGGAAAAACCCAGCTACAGGAGAGAACCTGGCTCTGGGCATGGCCTGAGTCTGCCACCTTCTGCCACTTCCCGGGGAAGAACCACCATGCCCTCTGCAAACCTGGGAGAATGCTAACTCTTTCTTTGACAGATGGAACTTGCAGAGCACTAACCTTTCTCTGAGTGAGCAAACAGCCAGAGAGTGAGACATGTAAAGAGACACTATGAAGATACCAAAGTCAGTTAAGAAGAGTCACATTTTAGATGAGGAGATAGAGAGGATACCTTGGTTTTTGGACTGAAAGGCCTTCGTGAGCCATCGTAACAGACTGTAATATGCTAGAATAACCCTTTAAACTGTGGAAAAAATATGCATTTTGGGGTGATGATGATAGTATTTGAGTTGTAGATTTTTGATGGACTAAGTAATATTGATAGCTGTGATCTAGTGGAGAATTTTGAACAGAGGAAGATAGAGAGAAAGAAGCCCCCTGCTCCCAGGGGAAAAAAGAAGATCTTTGTTTCTAGAGATGAAGATGATTTTAGAGATAGTGAAGAAGACCCTTTGCTTTTGGAATCATTCATCTTTAAATGATACCCCCATGAGTATGCATGAATCTATGTCCCATATGTAGACACAGGAAACGCTGCATGATATGGGAGGTTCACAACTGCAGAAGTTCCTGGGCTGCTGCTTTTGTGAGAGTTAAAGCCACAAGTGGGCTGTTGTTTCTTGTGGAAAGTTACCATAACAGACCAAAAGAGATTTCTCTCTCTAAACAGACTGATGAAAGACTATTTTATAAGTGGTACTGACCTAGAGTTCTGAGTTTTCTCTTTATACGTTGTCTATGAGAAAGAAGAGAAGCTGTTGGGGGAGAGGGAAGTGTTTTGAAAGTTTTATTCTGATTCTTATTAATTTTTTTCTCTCTCTTGTAGTTGTATTAATAAGCCTGTCTTTACCTTTTAAGTTTGAGCCTGCTTTGCTTTTTCTCATAATCCTATCTCACAGAAGAAAGAGAATGACCCTGGTAAACACTCAGACTGCTACACTAATCTTGGGAAACAGAAATTGGCGAACATGAAATGACTACAGAGTTGGGTTCTGTGTCCCTGTGCTGAATTTTCTGCTGAGAGTGTAAAGGAGAGGGTGCAGTGGGGTAGTGAGGGTGGTCTTCTGTGAGAAGGACTAATGCCTCAAGACAGACACTATTTGCCCCTAGCCAGTGGGGGCACTGAGTTGCTCTCCAGGTTCATTTGAAGGACAGAAATTACCTCTTTTATATATAACTACTATTTGCTTGTACCTCTGTTTGGTCATCATGTTAAAGTTGGTCCCATCAATTCACAACATGAAACAGTGCTAAGTTGCAATGCACATAATTAAAATGAGGGATAGTGACATGCAGGACCTTTCAGCCATGCCAGCACACCTCCTATTCACTCTGCTATATGACTACAAAGTGGAAAACACTGACACCTAAATACTTTAAAGTACAACTCCCTGCAGGCTATTTTTGTTTTTCTGTTTCTATGGACAGGCCTGAACCAGCTTTAGAATAGCCAGTTCAGCTCTTGCAAACACTGCAGTTGTGTATGGATGCCACCTGACATGAATTAGTCCCATGGATATTCCCTCATGTCCTGCATGGATTTCACAAAGACACACGAACCCTTTCACTGCCACAATTGCATCACCAGCTGCAAAGCTGGCTGGAAACTCCTTGGCTACACAGAGTAGAGGTGCCTCCTGCACCTCTGGAGCAAGGATGTGGCATCCCCACAATGTAACTCGGCTTTCATTTTATGTTCTGGAGAAGTGGCTAAGAGACAGCAGCTTGAGCTGAGGGGTTATGAACAACAGCCACTGACCTCACTGGACTCACTGGAGAGCTGGATAACTGGTCTACACAGCTCCTTCCTGCTGCCCCTGTTTCACAGCTCCTTTTTTATCCCTTCTTGTGAACTTCCCTGTGGTCAAGCTGCATTTTTTCATGGTACCATGGACATATTTAATGTTGCTTATTCATATGGGTTTTCACACTATTTACCTAGGAAGTAGAGGGATTAAAGGGATTGATTTATTTACTGCCACCCAAGTGCTTTACATCAGCAACAGCTTTTTTATGTATTCATACAGCCAGCATTTAACCACTCACAGAGAGTTCTTACATGCACTAGAATTGGGATGTATTTTGTAGGATGACTACCACTGACAGCACACCAATCCTGGCAAACCTTATGGTAATACATTATGGCATCAATGCATCACAAATGTCCCTTTCCTATGAAACCATTTTGCTTTGAACTCAGTATGTTGCAACACTGAAGCAGGCAGCATGACACAATCTTCTCAGAGCTGTGATGTGATGTGTATTCTCCTCTTCTCTTTTCAACTCCTATTGTCCTGCAGGGAGACGCCATCAGCATCTGAAGGGATGGACCTCATTATTTTGATGTTGCTAAAGAATAGAAGAAAACATATTACCCTTTGTGATGTGAATGATAACAACGATATTTGAAGGGTATTTATTCAACATATGAATTATATTTCAGGGCTTCAAAAATAAACATCATTGGAAGTTAAAAAATACAAATTTTCAAGTACTATTTTTGCAAGATTTTTATTTGCTTAAACACCTTTTTACAGGAGATGATACTTAGCTGTAATGTGAAAACATTACATACTCTTTAACAGGTCATTCTAAAGTTATATAACTGCTTAGGTACAGAGTATTTATCTAAGGGACTGCCTTGAAGAACTACAGCCTCTTAGGGTAGGGTTTCTGCTTCATCTCAACAGTATAAGAGCAGGGTCAGGATGATTCTCCATATGATGGAAGCCTGCAGCTTTCAGTGATCAAGGACAGGGGTTGTGATTGCAGGACCAGTGTCATGCTGGCATGTCCTGCCAGCTTTTGGCCACAAGAGCTTTGGGACCTTGGCAGCAGCACATTGTGAGCTGCCTGGGTTAACCAAGCCAGAAAGCTTCTTCACGGGGCATACAGGATCTGTAAATACTATAAATGCCACCCAGTTGCCCAGTCCTGACAGAGCAGGGAGGAAGGGTCATGACTAGTGGAGAGGATCAATATGCCTTCTCCTGGTCCTTGCTGTGGTGTCCGGCTGTTGTGTCTGGCCAGCATGGGGAGGTCAGGCCAGAAACGTGGCAGGGGTGCTAAGGTGTAAAGAGACACAAACCTATTCACATCCTGATTTCTGCTCCATGAGAGTCATCTCTTTCTCAGGATGTCCTGAGAATATTGCTCCTTCATCCTGGGCACAGTCGTGCATCAGTGTGGGTCTAAACAAGAAGAGCTGCTAATGCAGCTGCAGCAGCTGGCTCTCTGAGAGTGGGGCACCCTCAGATGTATGGCAGCCAGGACAGGCCTTTTTTAATTTGTATTTTTGCACTGATTCCTGTAACCAGTGGACCTGCTCTTACAAAAGACTGTAGACCAACATCAATTTTTAAGCACACTCAACTTGCAGCTCACAGCTCCAATAACACCCTGTTGATCTCCCAGCTCTTTGTGTTCTGTATCTCAATTCCTAGCCTGGAAACAGACGTGGACACTATGTACTTCTTTCCTCCCACCTCTTCATATCTGCTCTGCAGTTCCCACTTGACAGGACAGCTGTCTGACAGTTTCTTGCCTTTTTCTTGTATGGGAATCCTCAAGTCCTGTTCTTTAGCTCAGGGAGCAACACACAGAGTTATCCAGGGGTCACCCATGATAAAACCAGCATCCAGTCCTGCTCTGTCTGTGCCACACTCCTTTTCCTTTTGCCCTCACTTCCCTGTCTTACCCTGTGTTTTGCATCTCCTGCAGCAGCTCTGAAGCCAGCAGTGAGGCTGCCTCATACTCAGGTGCAAGTGGCAGGGCAGATCTTTTCAGCCTGCATGGGAGATGGCAGCAGAAACAAGGACATTTGCGGGAGGCTTTGCCTCAGGGCAGATTGAAGCTCACCTTTGTTCTTGCCTGGTTCTACTGGCTGTGGGGAGTGAGCCCAGACTGGTATGAAACAGAGACCAGAGTGAGAAGACAGCAGATCCTGTTCTTTGTTCTCTGTCCTGCATGATGGCTAATTGCCAACTCTTAATTACTTTCCAGTATTTTCCCTTTTAATGTTAACACCAGTGTTAATTAATAAAGACAGTGTCACTTGATTCATCAAAGCCAAGATGGCCAGTCATTCTGGAAGTAAAATAGGCACAATCAATCCCTTTTTACCCATTTTGCATTCACAAACCCACTATTCTTATTGAGCCCTCTGCTACTTTACAGTTTCAGGACAGAAGAAAATTTTGTTTAGCAAATTATCTTTGAGTCACCCTTTTTTCGGAGAAGCCAGGCATACCTTTCTGTACTTCTCTGTCATGGGGTGACACATGAGATAATGCACTAAGTAATTTGATCCAGCCACTAAAAGCAAGGCATAAATTCCTCTAACAAATATCACAGGCAGAAAATTAATTCTCTCATAGCTACACTGGAACTGAAGGGATGGAACTGTAAATGAAGTATCACAGGCGATTAAAAACAGATTTTGATGAGCCAAACTGCCTCAGGAAACCGAGAGGACTTTGTAAACATGCTGCCAAAGCACAGTTCTGAACCCTAAGTGTGAAGGGCCTGAGCCCTTGCTTTACAGTTTAATCTGCAGTCACTGGGAACGTCCCCTGGAACACGGGATTGTAGAATCACTGTGTGAGCAGATTGCATCAATATTCACCTTTATACATCAACAGCAACTTCCCGTTAGCTTTGATGGGTCTCCTCAAATATAATGCTGTATGGCATCAATTAATGTCCTCTGTGACTTCTGAGGACAATGGTGAGGATGAACTCCTTAAGTTACCAAGTAAGAAACCTGATTTCTGAAGTTAACTTATGTTCATGGTTTACAGCCTTTATATATATTCTGACTTTCTCTCTCTCACATACACACAAAATAAAAACAAAATACAAAATCTAAACAAAACAAAAAAGCTGAAAAACAAATTCTGGTTTTCCTTTGTGTTATTCCAAAATTGAATTTCCTAAAGGGATGTAATAAACATGCCGAATTTTTCCCCTAACCTCAAAATACTAGATGGGAGAGGGTAGTACCAGCCATCATGGCCAGCCTGATGCTATCACAGACAGTCACATCATCAAATCCATCTCATTAACTCACAGTAGAAAGAACACAAGAACTTCATTGACTGAGAAAATTTACTGCAGGGTGGTGAATGAAGAGAGAATGAGGACAAAATAATAGCTCACATATGAGTAGTGGAACAGAGCAGCCATTATGGTCATGATATTGTCATACAATACACGAGTCCAACAGGTCTATCTGGAATGTTATGCCTGTCTCCTGGCTATTTACACACCAGTGCCACAAAAGTGTGTTTAAGAGGTACACAATAAACACTGTCTTCTGAAAGCTGTTTTGAGAGCCACAAAATCAATTTTCACGTGAAGCAGCAAGGTTAGGGTTTCATGGTCAGTCAAATTCGATTCTCTCTGCTTGGTCATCCTGGCAGAGCAGGTCAGGTAAATGTCATGGGGACACCTTGCCAGCAGTCTGATGTGGCCCATTGCAAATCCCATCTTCATAGCACCCACATGTATTGCTCATTTGTGACTGGAGGCAGAGTGAGGGTCCCTTCACTGCGTGTGTGCCCACCCTGCTGCTGAGCAGGCTGGAGTACAGCTGCTTGTACTTCCTCTGACAAAATGCACACTAGGGAAATTAGGCTTTACTCACAGCCTGGCCTGTGATGGGCGAACATCCTCTCTTTTTACCATCATTTTACTGGTTTATTTCTATTATTTGGCCGTTCCTAGTCTAGCACAATTTTCACAACAGAGCTGTCCTCTACCTGTCAGTAGAGATGGCTAATTAGGAAAAGTTTTTGTGGACCAGCTGGCTCAGCTGGATGCCAAGTTGAGAGCAGGAGTGTGCTCTGGCAGCAGGCTGCAGTGACTCAGCAAAGTGAGTCCCTGCTGCAGAACCTGGACAACAAGGGAAACCTTTTTGGTGGAAATGCCTGGAAAAGATTTGAAGAAAACTGTGCAAAATTCTTCCAGCTCATTAAAATAAAAAAAAAGTACTTTGGAACAATATTTCACGGAGAAGAGCTGCTTTAGTTTTCACAGGTTTGCAGAACAGGAAGTATTTATCACTCTGAGTAAGCTGTGAAAAAGTATTTTTAACTTGTTTAATTACAACTGGCATTCCTGCAGCACTGCCAAATGCTAAAGGTGGCCAGCTCTCTGAAAAATGATCATTACTAGACTGGCACTATGGGAGCCCTGCTGGGGTAACTGTAAGCCAGCTTGCAACTCTCTTTTATCATTAAGTCATCTTTGACAGCTGAGCTCCCTGCTTCATTTTAAGTGGCTGAACATTAAGGATTTTACTCAAAACAGCATTAAAAGCAGGAATAACTTGTTTTTTTTAGCATCAGACAGATTATCTCTCCACTTATCAGTGGTAGGAGAATTGTTACCTTTGCCATAAAGTGGTTAGCACCTTTCAGTCCTAGTTATAAACTACATATATACATACACACATATATGAATTCCACTTGTATGGTTTGGTGTGAGAAATGCTTCTTATCTTCCAAACTCTTAGAACAAGACACTGACAACAATTTTAAGTCCTTTTCTCTTCGTGGACTAATTGCTCCTGGGGATTTCCTGACAGTGGAAGGAAGGTGTTAATGAACACAACCATTTTTTCCACAGGGGAGCTAGGAAAACAGTTTCTGAATGGATGGACAAACTGAGCATTTCCCTGGACCAATTCCCCAGGATGGATGTTTTCTTTATTAGCATCCAACATTACAGATTTTCTTTCCCCTTCAGACTTAATATTGTTTCAGCTTTAACAAGATTGTAAGCTGTTAAAATTACTAAACATTAGACCAGATGAATATTTCTTTAACATCTGTTAATTCACCCTGTCTCAAAAAAGGGAACTACTACACGACAACAACGTGACCAGATCAATATCTTTCTAGTACCTCTACAGCAGTTTTTGTATCACACTTGTTCTCTACAAAAACACAGTCTGTTATTCAAATAACACCTTGTGATTTGTAAGTTTGCCACAACAATCAATTCAAATTACAACATCTTCTGCCATTATTACATTTTTATTGTAAAAAGTAACATGTTTTGCCATTTGCATTTCTGGTTACAATCACAAAGAATTTGTGAGGATGAATATATTTTGTACCACTTTGTCCTCATTATATTTTAACAATACTTTCAAGAATGGATTAATTCAATGCCGCTGTTCACAATTTATCCTGAGAAAAAAAATTAAAATAGTTATGCAACTTCAACAGGCAGTATTCTCTAGCTATTTTGGTATCAGTCTAGAGATTTTTGTCAAGAAGAAAAATAGTAAGAAAATGTATAATTCTGCTTGAGAAAGAATGCAAAGGGAATGAGTAAAATTGTGTAGGTTATCCAGTCCTTATGTCTGTCTCAAGGTCAAAATCTCAAGTCATGTCCAGATGCTGTAATTAAAAATATCTAATTTTCATTTATTCACTGTTTCCCAAATGAAGTGAAAACAATTATTTTAAAACAAACATGAAATTAATGAAACAAACATGTCTTTCTGCATAGACAGCATCAAATCCCTAAATTTAAACTTTTTAAGCTATTAAAAAGAGTTATAGTGTTTCAAATGAGTAATGTTTACTATTTAAAATCGTTACAGCCTGAGATTGCCCCGGGTTTGCCACTATACAATTTGAAAGATTTATAGGTCCAGATTTTCAGTGCTCTCTGGATAAAAAGGATAACAGAGAGGGGGAACTTCCAGAGAAAAATAAACAGGCACTGTCAGGGCCAGCAGTGCCCTGCCAATCCTGACCATGCTTCCCTATCCCAACCTTCATCCACCCAATCCCCAAAAGATGCCCAGTGCCTAGGGCTGTCAGGGCACCCCTGGGGCCAGCTCTGGCACCCCAGAGACAGAGCAGACAGAGATGCCCAGTGTAGCCCTTCTGTCACCAGCATTCAAGGTGCTCATTGTGCTGGGCACAGATGCAAATATGAGCCTGAGTCTTTGCTGGAACAGGACTTCATCATTGCCACTGGACAGGAAAATGTTCAAAATGAGCAAAGATGCTTCGTTTGATCTTGCATGCTTGCTTGCTTGCTTTGATGAAAATCTTGATTTTTCTAAGTTTTTTTCTGTAGATATTCTCAGAAGATATTTTGGGTCAGCATGCAATTTATAAAGAACAGATGTAACATGAAAATACAAGGAATTGTACTGGAAGTGATCCTGTTCGAACTATGGGCATAAATAACATCCCAGCTTGGTCCTGCAGGGTCTGGGCCCTGAAAAGACTGCTGCACCCACAGGGACTCTCTCAATCCTATAACCTCATACCTGAGCATAAGTAGGTCTTGTTCTTCCTGCTCACCTTTTCCCTGGTGTTCTGTACAGCTGATTCTTAGATTTGGTTTGGTTTTTAATAAATGTTTAAAATTAAATAAAGACATTAGACTTTACTGGAGGTGGGACTGATAGCAACTATGAGAAAATCAAATGTTCTTCCAAACCATTTCTGAAGTTAATAGGATACTAATACAGGACCAAAACTGTGACTCAAAGCAGGAAGCGTTAAAGTTCAGTTAGTTAAAAACATAATCCAACTTTGGCCATCTGTCTGCCCTATAGATTTGCATACAGGAAGAAAGGACCGAACCTGACTAACACAGCCAACTGCTATTGCATTCATATTCTGCACTGTGTCTAGACTGACATCAGTACAGTTTTCTGCCAGTTTATGTGATTACTGTTGCCAAAATGCTTATTCACACATAGACTAGGCTGTTGTCTGTATTAAGTCCTATTTTTAATTTCATTTTTTAAACCAAAAGATAACTTCATCAGGAAAAGGGACATATTTATATTCTCTCTATACATATTTTAATAAAGTTTTTGTTAGTGATTCTTCTCTGTCTCCAGCTTAAACTTCAGCAGATCCTTTAGGAGTGCATAAAAAGGAAATTATATTCCTGGAGCAGGAGGTGGAGTTTTCATAAGTTTGTCTACCCCCAGAACATCAGATTCACCTGTATCTGCCAGCCGTGCAAATGCAGTCATGTGGCGTGATTGACAGACCAGATCCGTCACACTCCTCATCATTGCAAGGTGATGGAATTGCCCAAGATGGCTGAAAAGATGCTGGCACCTGGGGGGAAGGTTTTCTTTAAGTGAGTGCCTCTGTACATCTTTGGGCAGATGGGTCTCTCTTTGCAGGGCCTGGCTGGTACGCCCAACGTTAGAGTTTTGTTACAGGGCCTGTAATTAGCAACTAATGAGATACCCCTCATCCCCAGCCTCCCCGTAGGCCAGCAGCAGGTGCTCCTATTTTCAGACGCGCGCGAAATATCTGCCAAATCACTTGGCACATCTCAGCGAGAAACGCGCCAAATTACCTGTCACAGCTAGACCGCCTTTTTAAAAGACAAACGCTCCCGCGGCTGGCTTTGCGTGGAGCGAGGGTGCCCTCCGGTGGAGCCGTGCCGCTGCCGGGGAGCTCCCCGGCGCCAGAAGCCGGGCATCCCCCGCGCTCCCGGCTGAGGAGATGCTCCCGGCGCTCCTGCCCCGGCTCCGGGCGCGGCTCCGCCCGGGACGGGCATCGCCACCGCGGACACCGCCGGGATCTCAGCGTCCCAGGAAAATGATAGATCCCAGCGGAAAGCATCTGAGAGCAGAACGGACTGAACTTTTCTGGAGGACAGAACAAGAGGGAGGTGTTTTAGTGTAAATAACAGCTGATGGTAACTGATGAAACCGGTGAAATTTTCTTTTATCTGATTTTTTTGACTGAGATGTTTGAGACGTCATTCTTGGATATTGCCTGATATTTCTTCCCTTTTATCATGATCTCAGACTCCTTCTTTGGCAATTTTAATTATCTTGCCTTGTGTTCTTTCAGTATGAATAAATTATTGTTTTATTTATAGCCATCTTTCTAAGAGATACTTCAAAAACCTGATCTAGCAGAAACTTAGCTGCAAGTAACACTTGACAGTGTTCTTGCTGTGCTCCCTTCTTCCAGCTAACAACTCTCATATGATCAAACCACGGGTGATAGCAACACAGGGTTGACTGCGTCCCTAAAAATGTCATAGACCATGTCACAAAGCTTTGGCACCCAAATCCATCTGAGTAAAGGAGCAGCCCCGACCCCGGGGTAATCTTGTATTTATCCACAGCTCAGCTATTGCAAAGCAGAGTACAGCCTGAGCTCACTTATTTGCTTTTCACTTACCTATGATGATTGTTTTAAATATAGTATAGTCCCTAACTAAAAACAAACAAACAAACACAACAACAACAACAACAACAAATTTTATCCAGTCTTGTGACTGTACCAAGCTGTACCTGTCTGCATAGCCCCCTCTGCCCCAGACACCAACAAAATCACAGAGCACCTTCTGGTCACACATCAGGCAATATGACCAGCACCTGTCCTGTTTTCTCCACCTGTACTTGGGAAAGAGGTGTCTCTGTGACTTTGCTAAGCCATTCCTAGCCTTTTTTCAGCCTAATGTCTTCTTGTACTTCATGTCTAACAGTCAATTGCTAATTGCTCAAGATTGCAGCTCATTTTAAAATTCCTGCCATGCAAAGTTAGTATCTATTATCATTACTATAGCAGCTTACCTTTCCATGGCACCTGTCAAACCAAAGAAAGACAGTGAAAGAGCACTGAAATGCCACCTTCTTGGGCTTGAAGAGTGGCTGAGGAAAAATGACATTAGGACAAGAACACAGGGACCAGTTTCCCTAATGAAAACACCTGGTAAGTACACTGAGAAGATTGCAGAGTGCAAAACTATCTTTTTCCAAATTCCTTTTCACACTATGCAATGAGGAGCTTACTTTCTTTGGGAGATGATGTTCTCTGGTGCTCCTACAGAGAAACCCTGTTCTCTGGGCTTTGCTATAAAGCACAGCCATCCCTTCTTTCTTCCCATGCTGGCAGCTCTGGAAGGCACATCAAACAGACACGGATGGGCTGTGGCCAGACTTGTCTGTGTGCATGTGAGAGTGTCTGCATGTGCCCATGCAATGGGCACTCACGGGCTGTGCACAGGACATCTCCAGTAGCTTTTAGCAGGTACATCCACAGCTGTGATTCAGCACTTGGCAGCCTATGAAACCATTTCTCACACTCACTCACTCTGTCCCAAAATGCTCCATCTTTCCAGTCCTTCAACATTTACCATGCTGTCTAAATGCACCCTGTGACTAAAGTGGTGACAGTGTTTTCCCTGTGTGCTCATCCTGCTTTCAGGAAGGAGCTATGGGACAGCTAAGAGCAGCCCAGTGAGAATGAAGGTGCAGCAATGGGAAATCTTGCACAACCATCACTCTGAGCTCTGAACCACACCAGGTTTGTAGTTATTTTTCTTGGCTGTGACACAAAAAGGCACAACTGTCTTGGCTTTGTACAAGAGAGAAGGAGCAGAAGTGGAAGTATCTCACTATGGGAGGCCTTAACCACAACTGATGCCACTAGGTCAGTCAAAGCCCTAATTAATTAACTTTACCAGCAGGACCCGATGCTTAGAGAGACACACAGATCAAGCCAAAATATCTGGCCAGACTGTGACTGCAAAGGATGGTACCTTTCCTTCCCCTTGGATGGGAATATTCAGGCTCACAGTGCCACTTGCAGTGGGCACTCTTTCAGCAGTCTGATTTTCTGTGTGGCATGCCATGCATGGACTTGCAGAGGGATAATTCACAATTTTCACTGCAAGTTATGAAATAATAATAGGTGCAGCATAGTCCTCAGGCACTTGGGCGGGTACAGCACCAACAGGATGTCCCCAAGGGTATGTGCTGCAGCAGGAGCTCCGGCAGGGAAAAATGAAAGCAGGGAAAGGCAGGCACTTGTCACATGTGAGCAAGTCAGTGATTTTCTCATTGAAACAGCAGTTCTGGTTTTAGCCCTCAATTAATGGAAAGGGGGAGGAAAGTGCACAACAGGCCTGTAGCACTGAATCAGAAGATGAGTAAATTATATGCTTCAGCTGAACACATGTAATTGCTTCCTATGCTCCCTCTGCTTTCCTTTTCCCTCTCTCTTCCCCACTGGGAAGCAAGGCTGGGAAGGCAACGAGCACAAACCTTCCTCCTGACTGCGTAAATACAACCAAGCAACAAGGTGTCTGGATGGGTTTTTCCACCTCTAGCAAAGGGTTCACAGTGGTTTGCCTCAACTAGGAGCTGATGTCATTAGTTAACTAGGCTTCTTCCCATGGGCAAAGACTTGGCAGCAGAAGGGAACAAGGACTGTTCTTCCTTTTCTTTTGCTCTGAGCAGTGTGGTGAGTCATTGACAGTCCACAATGATGTGAATGGCATTTGTTGTTTTTTGGGTTTTTTTTTTTCAACTGGAGCTGAATTTCTTACACAAACACACAGAAACACACTTGCTGGCTTTGGATCTGTTGTGAAAAACCCAGTACCTTATCACCTCCTACCAGACCTGGTAGGAGGACTGGTAGGAGCTGAGGCTCCTGCAGGAGTGGAGAAAACAGTAAGACCAATGCTTGCAGACTCCTGTATCAGTGACAAAGAGAAAATGCAGAATCAAGAAATACAGTTCCAAGTGAGATTTGGTAGCATAGGGACATTAGACTATGCAGAGTGGCTAAGCTACTGCTGACAGATATGTTTTTAAACCATGCATTCCAAGTCTGACTGCCAGTGTGCAGGATCTCCTGTCTCAAGTTCAGACGCTAAAGGTAAAAGGTTCCTCTTTCCTTGTGGAAGTAGTTAAGCCTCAGGGGTCTGTGGAGCCTGACCAACACTCTCCCTGTCTCTCTCCTGTAATAGCTGGGAGTTTCTTTTGTCCAGCATGGTGAATTCAGCACTATTGAATATGGATAGATCAAATTCAGTGTAAAACTGTCCCATCACTTAAGGCTCGTTTTTGTCAGCCTTTTGTTTTTGGTCTCAGACACATGAGGTAGTCCAATTACATGTAAATAGATTTGTGGTACCCAGGGGTATTTTGAGTGATGTGATGTACCTCTATTGTTTCCTGCAAAACATGTCAAAACAATTTATATGCACATTTTAATAAGTCATCTGTACAAACACTCTCCTTCAGGTAGAAATTTAACTTTTTCCATAGCAGGTTGTTATTGCTATGCAAACATGTGTAAGTCACAGTAATTGCATGGCTCTCCCTGAACTTTTCTTTTTAAAGCTTGAGAAGTCATTAAAAAATATCTCTGGATTCCCTAAATGTAACCAAGGTTTTGTAAACATAGATATTAAAATTAAACCATTAAAGAATTTCAGACATTTCTTTAGAGAGTTGACATCTTTCAAGAGAGATGTTTCTCTCACAAGTTGTCTCTTCCCTGCTCTTGCACAGCTGAAGCGCTTCATTAGGACCACCTCCGTGGAACCCACATGAAACAGAGCTCCAGCCCTTCCCTCCTGCATGCACAAATCTTTGCTCAGAGGAGCAGGCAGAACAAGCATATTATTCTGGAGGGAAATTATATAAATGTAAGACCCATCTCAGTGCAAGAATAGGAATTAAAGGAATAGTTTCACACAGCATGTGCTAACTGGGAAGGAAGGGCATGGGGTTCCTTGCTGAACATGTTCACAGTTCTTGTTCTACAGCCTTGTTGTAGGCTGATCGGAGGTAAAATGTGATGTCAGCAGGTCTTAAAAAATGAATCGAAGAAGCTTAATGGAATGTGGGGCACGGGCAAGGTGCTGTGAGAAATGGCCTCCCCTCTTGGTCCCTGCAAAATAATATCTCCCAAAGGGCATTCTGGGAAGATGCGGTCTCAAAGTCTCTCTGGCCGGACAGGAAGGGTCAGAGCAGTGAAGAAACACAAGCCTCTAAAGCAAAAGAAGGAATTAATGCTTGCAGTTCCTGTGCAGATAAGTTTGATTATTAACTGTAATTATTATACTGCACTACACCTGTTTTTTCCAGTCTTCCCATGGCCTCACTTTGCCTGTTCAGGGTCTGATCTTGCAGTCATTGCTCAAGCTTGAAACTTAGTGCCAGAACTCATCTTTTTTCCCAGCCACTCAGCTGTTCCCAAGTGCAGTGACCTGCCAAGTACCATTCCTAGCTAGGTCATGCAACATCTCCAGTATCTGATATCAGCATCCATCCAGGGCTGCTGAGAGATGGGATACAATCTGGGATGGGCTGTGACAGACCAGAGCTTGGATGGATGGACAAAACCTGTCAGCATGACTGGTCATAAACAGATATGGCAAGACAGGACTCTCTGGGATATGACACTCAGATGTCTTCCAGATGGAGAGATTGGTGTGCACAGGTAGGTCTTCTGTGTCTCTTTCTCTGACTGGAACAGGTACAAAAATATCTTCCTGTCATACCACTAGGGAGATGGAAGCAGGGACACACTGCTACAGGAGCATCCTTCTATAGCACAAGATCAGTCGTTTGGCTTGGGATTTGCTGGGCTGCCCCAGAAACTCACTGCCCTGTGTTTCAGACCCTGGGCCATGGGTCACTTCATCCTGCTACGTTCATTTCACACGGCTACCCCCTATGGCTTCAGTCCTATGGCACTAGATGTGCATGGACAGTAATCAGTTTCCTGCAACTGCACTGACAGTCTGCTGGACAGGCTGCACCTGCTCCATGCAGTGACTGAAAACATGTGTTTGATACTCAGATATCTCACTGCCTTTCCTAAGTGCATTACTTGGCAACTATAGGCCTGTCAGCCTCACTTCAGTGACAGGTAAAATTGTGGCGACAGTTATTTTGGGAGCTGTTGAAAAAACACCTGAAGAACAACAAAGTCTTTGGTCACAGCCAGCACAGCTCCATGAGACAAAGTCCTCCTTGTCAAACCTAATTTCCTCTTATGACAAAGTAACACACCTAGCTGGTCAGGGGGAGGCAGTTGATGTGATCTTTTTGGATTTCAGTAAAGTTTTGGTGCTGTCTCTCACAGTGTCCTGCTGGACAAAATGTCTAGCACTCAGCTGGATAAGGACATTGTGTGATGGGAGAGCAGCTGGCTCCTGGGTCAGGCACAAAGGGTTACAGTGAATGGGGTGACACCAGAGTGGGGACCTGTCACTAGGGGGGTTCACAGGGCTCCACCTTAGGCTCTGTGCTTTTCAACATCCACAGATGGTCCAAAACTGGGAGGAGCTGTTGACTCCCTCCAGGCCGGGAGGCCCTGCAGAGAGGGCTGGGCAATCACCAGCCTGTGAAGTTCAAGAGTAAGGGAAAGTGCCAGGATCTGCANGACCCGACTGCACTCACAACTTCCTCCTGAGGGGAAGAGGAGGGGCAGGCACTGATCCCTGCTGGGTGGTGACCAGTGATACAGCTGAGGGAATGGCCTGAAGTTGTGTCATGGGAGGTTTAGGTTGGACATCAGGAGGTTTTTCACCCAGAGGGCAGTTGGGCACTGGAACAGGCTCCCCAGGGAGTGGGGTGGTCACAGCACCAAATCTTTCAGAATTCAAGGTTTTGGACATTGCTTTCAGGCACATGCTGTGATTTTCAGGGCTGTCCTGTGTAGGGCCAGGTGTTGAACATTGATATTTGTGGGGCCCTTCCATGTCAGGATGTATCAGTGACTCTGTGCACTCATGTTCTTTCCTGTTCAAGTATTTTCTCAGAGCCACACTGGCAGATCACAGACCCTGTAAATGCAGGAAGAACCAAAAGTACCCAATCCAGTCCTTGGATAAGAAGTTGGGCAAATTGATGCTATAGAAAGTGCTCAGTCTCAAATAGATTCTTTTTAGGTAGGTTGGGGTAGAGTGACCCTGGGTCTAACTTTGCTTTCCTTTATACAGACATGTCATTACTTCAAACAATAACCTCTGATGCAAAGGCAGGAGTGAGTCACCTCCAAGGGGCTCTCTGAAGAGGTAATACACGAGAGACACAGAAATTACTTCAACTTTCCCTCAGAAATATGATAGAATTAGGTTCATGCAAGCTCCCTCTCCAGCCAAGGTCTGTACATCTTACCCTTACCAACACAGCACTCCAGTTTGTTCCAGCCCACAGTGGCTGCTGGCCATCGCACTTGACATCAGTGACCAAGTCTTCTGTCCTTCAGCAACTTCTTGAGTCACAAATCACCTGTACAGCATTTCTTGTACATGTGATGGTGCCCAGAGACATTAAGTGCCTGTAGTGGCAGCTGCTTTTTCTGCACCCAGAATAAAAGTCAGAAGAGGAAAAGAGCAAAACCCACAGCCATTGGCAGCTGCTGTCAGAATTTAACTTTCAGCATTTATCATGACATGGGGAGGGGGCTCAATATTTCTTACTTTAGTAATCTACATCCTCTAAAATGAGGAACTGAGCCCTGCCAGGTGTGTTCCTCCTCCAGTCTCCCTTTGAACTAAATTGATGGTACTCCAGTGTATAGTCCTGTGTTCACCTGCAGTTCAAGGATTCTAATGAGGTGAAAATACCCAGAGGAGGGGAACAAAACTAGTGAGAGGGCTGGAAGAAATGTCCTGTGGGAAGTGTCTGAGGACACTGGTCTTGTCTAGTTTGGAGAGAAGGAGGCTGTGGGCTGACCTCATTGCTCTCTGTGGCTTCTTGAGGAGGAGGGGTGGAGAGAGAGACACTGATCTCCTCTCTGGGTATCCAGTGATGGGACACATAGGAATCGTTCAGACCTGTGCCATGGGAGGTTTAGGAAGTATTTCTTTACCAAGAGAGTGGTCAAACACTGCAACGGTTTGCTGGAGAGGTGGTTGATTCTCCCAGCCTGTCAGTGTTTAAGAGGCATTTGGACAATGCCCTGAATAACACGCTATAGCTTTTGGTCAGCCCTGAAGTGATCAGACAGTTGAACTGGATGAATGCTTTATGCCACTTCCAATTGAAATACTCTGTCCTACTGTGTACTAGAGAAGCACTGAAGAGATGTAATTTTGAAAATGCATGGGGTTCCCATTTAACACTCTAATAATCATCTAGAAACAAAGAGGAAAAAACCCTGAAAAGCTGCCTACTCTAAATGAGAGTCAGTTCTCCACAGTTAGAAATGAGCCAATATCCTAAAGTGGTTCACTGATCCTGCCAAGCCTGGTGCATACAAAATTAGATCAATTTTCTGTTCTTTAGTCTGCATAATCTAAACCAAACTGAATGTGCCTCTTGTAACCTGATTCTCCCCATTCATGAATGAGAAGAAAACCTGAGATCTTCTGCCCAATGATTTTGAAATTCCAGCAGCACAGCTAAACTGCAAACTGCAAGCCTACATCAGTAAGTAAGAATCTAAATGACCGGGTTAAAACCTAAAATCTTAATTACCCTTGCAATTTTTGACCCAAAGACTTTGTGTTAATACAAAAAGCCCATGTAATTTCCATTTTAGTGGGTTTTATTACTTTGTACCTGCTATTTTCTCTCATGCAGCACAGAAGTACATGCTTTTATATGAAGAATCACAGGATAAAAATCCAGCCAACAGTTTCCACTGTGATTTGTTACAACTCCCATGAACAGTGTTGGAACTTTATGAATAGCAGAATTAACTGAGATTAGGCTGGTGGTTTTTTAAACCACTTACTCTTTTCTTTTTTCTGATTATGCTCTGAAATATTTTTCACATGAAATACTAGTAAAACTTTAGAAGACAAATTATTTATAATGAATATTAAGTTAAATAATCTAGGCAGACATTCTAAATTAAATCTTCGCACAAAAATAGCTGTTAAGCACCAGAGAACAACAATTCATAGAATCATAGCACCATAGAATCACAGAATATGCTGAGTTGGAAGGGATTCACAAGGATCATCAAAATCCAGCTCCTGTTCCTGTGCAGAACACCCCAAGAGTCACACCTATGCCTGAAAGCACTACCCATATGCTTCTTGAACTCTATCAGGCTTGGTGCTGTGACCACATCACTGGTGAGCCTGTACCAGTATTCAGCCACCCTCTGGGCAAAAAGCTGTTTTCTTGATATCCAGCCTAAACCTCTCCTGATCATTCAGACCATTTCCTCAAGTCCTGCCACTGGTCATGAGAGTAAAGAGATCAGTACCTGTGCCTCTGCTTCCCTCAGGAGGATGTCAAAGAGCTCAGCGAGGTCTCCCCTCAGCCTCCTCCAGGCTGAAAAGACCAAGTGACCTCAGCCTCTTCTCACAGAGCTTCATGTAAGGCCCTTCACCATCCTCATGCCCNACTGGTGAGCCTGTACCAGTATTCAGCCACCCTCTGGGCAAAAAGCTGTTTTCTTGATATCCAGCCTAAACCTCTCCTGATCATTCAGACCATTTCCTCAAGTCCTGCCACTGGTCATGAGAGTAAAGAGATCAGTACCTGTGCCTCTGCTTCCCTCAGGAGGATGTCAAAGAGCTCAGCGAGGTCTCCCCTCAGCCTCCTCCAGGCTGAAAAGACCAAGTGACCTCAGCCTCTTCTCACAGAGCTTCATGTAAGGCCCTTCACCATCCTCATGCCCTCCTTTGGGCACTTTGCAATAGATTTGTGTCTTTTTTATATTGTGGCACCCAAAACTGGCCCCAGGGCTCAGGCTGAAGCCACCCCAGTGCATAGCACAGTGGGACAATCCACTCCCTTCCCTGGTTTGCCATGCTGTGCCTGATGTACCCCAGGACACAGATGGCCATCCTATACCACTTAAAGGTTGAGGGGTGATGCAGATGTAACTTCAAGTATTTTATTGCTTTTATAAATTGATAAACAGTATTTACAGTATTGATATTCCCAATACATCACCACCACCACTGTTATTCACTGCTTGGGGAGTGAATCGTATAAAAATATATGTGGAAACAAATTGCATCCAAGCCTCAAAACAATTAAAAATGCATGCAAATTATGGTGCTCCAGAAGTTAATCATTGCAACAGATGGCTGGTAGCTTGTTAATAAGAGCAAAGCAGACATTTGTCTTTTTTTGGAATCCCATATCTTGAAGAGAATAGGAATGCCAAGGGACCACCAAAAATGGGATTGCTGAATCAAAGGGATTTGACTGTAAAATAATGATTAAAATGTCTCTGGAGCACCAGAATCAAACCATTTGGGGGAATTCCAATCCAATTTTCCACTCTTCTTTTTTTCCTGTCTTGTTTTGGCCTTGAATGTAAACAGTATGCCCTAAACGGGGATTTGGATGTGGACTGTGAATGTGGACTGTGGATGTGACTTCACAGGCTGGCTTACAGCTGGGATTGCAGCTATGCTAACAGCCACAGAGACTTTGCACTGGAGATTTGCAGAACGAACCCTGCTGTGCAGAGGCAGCTCTTGGATCCTGGAAAGGAAAACTTCAGCTTACTCTTAGCAAAACATTCCAAAGTTGGCTTTAAAGATGAAATTCCTTTAAATGTACCTGTGGGGCTGAGAGGACCAGGGGCTGGTGGTCTAGGAGAATGTTTGCTCTGTTGTGCTGCTGCCTATAGTCAAAACAGGAAAAAAACCCCTTGCAACAGTGTTGGAATAGTAAAGCGAAAAGCAGACCTTTTTTTGGAAGCTTCCAGGTGTCCTGGTGGTGATGGGGCACACCCAGCGCCTGATTTCCACAGTTTTATAAAGTTGATTAATTAGGATATCCAACAAGTACATCCAAGAGGAGATTCAGTTGCCCCACTAACCAAGCATGGGTCAAGCCCTTGGAGTTGGTCCAAAGGCTTATTTGCCCCACTTTTTGTTATGTTTTCTCAGATTCTGGTTGGGGAAAAAAAAAAAAGTTCTGCTTCTAGGTCCTCTTCCAGACAATAAGAGTATACAATATTTGAGGAATATGTTTGGAAGTTTAACTTATTGGTCTAAAATCTAAGAGAAAGTATAGGAAACATACTAGCATTAATTAAGGAGATGTATAACTATATAATGGTAGTTTACAGAGCTACAAATATATGAAAATTGTATAAAAAGCAAAAATCTTTTTGGCATCAGTGCACACATGAACACACATATTCTGTACAGTGACTTGGTTACATCTGGTTATTGTATAAAGAACATTTTCGCAGTCACTGCAGGCCCTCAGGCCATGCTGTGCTGGGTCAGGGGCCAAGGGCCTGTCCTGCAGGAGTGCAGAAGAAAACCTTGAGCCAGCAACATCTGAGCTACCTCCAGAAGAAACATAAAACCGCCAATATGGCAGGGCAGAGCTAGTTAGTAAATTAGATTAGTGATGTCCCTGTACTGTTGATTCTAGGATCTGATCTATTGTTTTCACTGACCACAGTCCTGTCCTCTGTAATTCAGTGNTGATTTCCACAGTTTTATAAAGTTGATTAATTAGGATATCCAACAAGTACATCCAAGAGGAGATTCAGTTGCCCCACTAACCAAGCATGGGTCAAGCCCTTGGAGTTGGTCCAAAGGCTTATTTGCCCCACTTTTTGTTATGTTTTCTCAGATTCTGGTTGGGGAAAAAAAAAAAAGTTCTGCTTCTAGGTCCTCTTCCAGACAATAAGAGTATACAATATTTGAGGAATATGTTTGGAAGTTTAACTTATTGGTCTAAAATCTAAGAGAAAGTATAGGAAACATACTAGCATTAATTAAGGAGATGTATAACTATATAATGGTAGTTTACAGAGCTACAAATATATGAAAATTGTATAAAAAGCAAAAATCTTTTTGGCATCAGTGCACACATGAACACACATATTCTGTACAGTGACTTGGTTACATCTGGTTATTGTATAAAGAACATTTTCGCAGTCACTGCAGGCCCTCAGGCCATGCTGTGCTGGGTCAGGGGCCAAGGGCCTGTCCTGCAGGAGTGCAGAAGAAAACCTTGAGCCAGCAACATCTGAGCTACCTCCAGAAGAAACATAAAACCGCCAATATGGCAGGGCAGAGCTAGTTAGTAAATTAGATTAGTGATGTCCCTGTACTGTTGATTCTAGGATCTGATCTATTGTTTTCACTGACCACAGTCCTGTCCTCTGTAATTCAGTGTGGCATACTATGGGTTTTTATTCTCTAGTTTGGGAGTTGGTGTGGCCACATATGCACAGTCACCCAATAAGCAGGTCACCCAATAAAAATCATACATGCTTTCTAAATGTGGAACTCTCGATGCAGTAAGGCATTTGAAAGGGTTAGAATGATGATATATGAATGTCAGCATGACCAAGACTAAAGGGCAAGACATTGCATTAGGTCATTCTTTATTGCATAAAAAAAATACTTCCCACTCAGAAAATGCTTCAAAATCTAATTATTTTTATATAATCTGCAACTTCTCCCCTTCTTCCTACCTATATGAACTACTGGAAGAGGAGTCTCAGCTTACATGGATTTCATTTTAATGAATTTCCTAATCTTTTCAAGAAAATACATTTTTATGTATAAGTTTTGAGCACAGTCCCTTAATTATCTTCAGGAACACTTGTGGACTGAAAACAAATCCAGTTAGCAAGCTTTGAAATTACATTCAGAGCCAATTGCATTGACAATAGCTTTCCTGGACTAAAGTCAATATCTAGGTCCTGAACTGTGTGCAGTGCCACATGTATCAGGAATTCAAACATGGATCAGAAAGCTTGGAGTAATACCTTACCCAGGAACATGCTCCGCACATGGCAGGGTGAGCCTCACCTCTCTCACATGGTAACTCTACATCCTTTCATTTTCTTCCCACAGATCATGGGGAAGGGGGAGCTGCTGGGCTGAGGATGAGAATACACATTTTGTCAAACACTGTGAATGTCCCTTCAAGGACCAGGGGTAAGAGCAATAATCTTTTTATTAATCTCTCCCAAATACCCACAACTTTTTAATTTTATTTAATTTTTTTTAATGACTCTGGCATTTATTTCAGTTTCTGTGTTCTCAAGGGTTTTTTCATCTTTTCTGCCTGAGCTTTTCACTTGTCATGAGTAGTCAAAATTTTAGGAAACACTTCAGACATCCCATGACAAGTGATAAATTTCAGACCAGTTGACATCAATGCTTCCAACAGCACTACTTCCAAGGCCAGCTTTGCCAGGCTGTGGGCCAGGAGTGGAGTCTGGATCAAGAAACCACATAGCCACAGACTACATGCAGTGCAATGTTCTTCCAGGACCATCCTTATCATCCATCCTGCTCTTCCTGCTGGAGACCCATGGGGTTTGCTGATGTTCTCCATGATGTCAAAAATAAACTGGCTCAGGAAAACTAAGGTTAGATCACTGTGCTGTGGCCACTTCCCTGGGGAGCCTGTTCCAGTGCCTAACCACCCTCTGGGTGAAGAGCTTTTCCTGATATCCAACCTGAACCTCCCTGGCTCAGTTTCATGCCATTTTTTTGGATCCTGTCACTGATCACAAGAGTGTTCTGTGCCTGCCCCTCCTCTTCTCCTCATGAGGACGTTGTCATTTGTGATAATGTCTCGCCTCAGTCTCCTCTTCTCCAGGCTGAAGTGACCTTCAGCCACTCCTCATTCAGCTTCGCCTCTTCACCATCTTTTTGGCCCTTCTTTGGAAAATCTCTAATGGTTTTATGTCCTTTTTACATTGAGGTGTCCAAAACCCCACACAAGATTTGAGGTGAGGCCTCACTAGCTACACTCTGACCACATCCACAGCTTTGGTAAGGTCTGTAGGTCTTTCCTGGGAAGGTATGGTCTGCATCATCAAATGAAATTTATATGATCCATGTTTCTGTTCAAAGGATTATCCCTCTCTTTGCTTCACTGTGCATATAATGTGGACTTAGATGCACCCTTCAGATTTCCTTTCCTGAATGAAGCTATAATGCTGTAATGTGAGGCCTCAAAGTCCCCTGAAGGAAAGAAAATGTAGCATAAAAAAATACAAATCAAGCCCATCCTCGAGAGTCTGAGTCCTACACGTGCAAAGCTAGCAAATTTTGCACTGGAAGCAGTCAGGTCTGAGGCTCTGTTCTGCACAAGGGAACTCCTACTGCAGGGGCTGAGGAGGGACCACCTGGCACCTCCTGGGGACACTGTCTTTGTTTTGTAGGGATAAGTGGCCAGGCACCTCCTTAATTGTCTTCCACTTCTCCATTATCTCTTCCAGCCTTTCAGGGCTAATATGCACTTATAAATGTGAACCACTCCCTCCTGGCTCCAGGTCATCAGCTTTTTTTCACTATGTTTATTTTCTTTCTAATGAGCAAGTTTCTTCCTCACAAAAGGGCAATGGTTATTCTTTGCTCCAGAAACAATTATATGTTTGTTTCTTTCAAGTGGTTATTAAAACCTCAGATTACTTCCATACTATTTATTCAGCAAGATTTAACACACAGTCTTTCCTAGAGAGGACAAAGCCAGCTTTGGCTACTTTTACTAGTTACTTTTCTAGAGTAACTAGCCAACTCATTTCAGACACTGGTATTTCCTCTTCCTTTGTCCTCTGTGTTCTACCTCCAGGTTTCTAAGCAGCAACCTTTATATTTTCCACTTCTCTGCAAAAGGGCAAGATACCAAATTCATTGACATAAGTAGGTGCAGCTTCTAATTAAGTCAATGAGGTTACACCTGCCTATGTCAGCAGTGAGCTTGGCTCAACATCCCTAGTGAGCAAAATGTCACATTACCTTTGCTGAGCAGGACATTTCAAATAAAACATTAGCAAAACCACAATTAACTTTAAGCCATTAATCCCACCAAAGCTACATTCAACTTCCTAAGGATTGAAATCAACTCTCAGTAAATGGCTTTGGCTTAATAGATTGTAAAGCTTTGGCATGAAATATATTGTTGAATGACACTGAATTAAGCATCGTCATATTGTATTTCTCTATATAAATTATGTTCTAGAACACATCTGACAACTTTTAACTATATACTTAAGGAACCGATCTTAAGATCAGTTAAGATCTTAAGATCACACAGATCTTTGCATTCTACAGCACCTATGAATTTTTGCAGAAATATATGAGACATTTATAGCTGTATATGAATAGTTCTCACATACAGCACTCTTTTGTATTCCATTAGCATCTCATTTTACATCAACAGAGATGGAAGATTTATGACACTATTGTTTCCTAAATAATTTTATTTGGCACAGAACAGGTAGTAACAAATTTGCATGAGTGAGAGGTAAGAATGAGGTCTTGCTGCCAACACCTTTATTGCAGCTACAGAAGAGGTCAGCATGTTATCTAAAGAGATTTAAAGCCCAGGTTCAGCTCTGTGCTAGATTTCCCTGAACAGCACATGGCAGGTCACAGCCAGGTACAAGTGGACCAGCATCTCCACTCTTTGCACTCTTTGGGTGCCCTTTTGCTTTGCATAAAACCCAGTTCTCATAAAACCCAGGTAGGGATCACAGCCTCCTACTTCAGAAAAAGGATAGAATTACCAATTCTTGTAGGCCAAACCCCACTGCAGGAAAAACTGGAGATAAAGATGGGGTCCCTGGGTATGAGAGGGAAACAAATTTCTGCAGGAACATAATATTAACAAAAGACTTTCAAAAATACAAGGTACCAGTTATATTTGGCTGTCAGGTGAAAATATTGACCCAAACTTGAAGCATAAGATCCACAACATTGAATTTCTGCCTCATTCAATTTTAGTCAAAATTTTCCCAAGGAGAGAAGACCTTTGTTGCCTTGAGATCCTTTTCCATGTACTCAGAGAAGTCTATGGAGAAAGGAGGTTTGAACTTACCAGAGAGAAGGCCAGACAGGAGAACTCCCTGGCTAACTTCTGTATTATAGGACACAATCATCTTTCTCCCTTAAATAAGCTGAAATTAGCTGAATCTGATATTGAATATTGGCCTACAGATGCCTTATCCATGACCTGAGTTTGGCTTTATATAAAATCAACCGAAGTCAAAGTCAGGCTTATAATTAAAACCTAAATCCCATAGCACAATAGCATAAAATGTTTCAGCAACTCTTCCCAGATGAGAAGCAGCTGTCATTGCTGATGCTTGCAATGACAGTTCCACACACCAAGTGTGAGTGCAGGTGAGTGATTTGATCTCACTGAACAGCTTCTACTGAAACACACTGCTCAGCTCTCCTGCTAGAAGTTCAAGACTATTACAGTTTTCAATACACAGTTTTTGTGTATTCTGCAGGGATACAAATAAATTTTGTTTTCATAATTATTTCTAACACGTTACTTAAAATATTTCATACTTAGAGACTAGATTAAAAATCAATCTCTGGTAGAATTACAGCAGGGCAGCGAAAACCTCTAAACCCTAGGCACTGCTCTAGGCTCGACCCTAAATGTTTTCACAGCTGAAAATTCATGATGGTTTTAGAGAAGTCTTGCTGGCATAAAGGATTTGGGACCAGATACAGAAGCTAACTCTTAAGTTCAGGGCCAGTATGCTTCATATCATCTCCTGAGCCCCTGAAGTGTCTGGGTTAAGACCCCAGGCACCCAAGCAGCACCACTGCCCAGGTGCCAGGGTGAGAGGGTGACAGCAGAGGGAAAGGAGCACTCTGTGCTCTCTGTTTGTTCCAGGGGGTCTTGGCCAGGGAGACACTCTAGGATGCTGGGATTTCATTGCCGACAGGCAGCACAGCTCTGCCTGGTTAAATCAATGAACATTTTGCAGCTGATTTCTGGGGCAGCTGTGATAGATTGTACGGTTTCATCCCTCAATTTCTTCAGCACTCACTTCATTTTAAGCACATTAGCCAATTGACTGAAGCCAATGGTACAGTCCAGATATTTAAAATGAGTTATTAAAATTATGTTCTTAAGAATTTTGTTGAACTGAGGCCCTAGTAAACATAATTAATGAAGGTGGGATCCTCTGAGATTTGAACCATCTTTCATCTCACAATTCTCACTGCAGAGTCACTTGAATTCAGCAGAAGTCGTTGTTGCAACCAGAAGGAATGTCGCCTCCCTCTTTCCCAGAAGATGGTCTTCACCACATCCCTGGTGGTGGGAGCTGCAGTCATATGGTAGTGCAGTGTGCCAGTGTGGACCTGTTCCCTGCACATGGCTGGGCAGGCAGCAGGCAAATACAGGGTGCCAGGGGTGGAGATAGATGTGGAAGAGGTAGGTGGGTGGTAGAGGTGCTGCTCCTCTGGCAGCAGAACCAGTATGTTCTAGTTAGAAAGGATCATATAACCCCAGCACCACCAAATAAAGGAAAAAAACACTTTTCAGACCACTGGAGTGATTATCTGATAACTAAGTATCCAACAACTGCGTCAGAGTTTTAACAAGGATATCAAAATTCTTTACCAGGGAAAACCTGGAGACTTCAGCATTTACGTAAACTGTCCAGAGTGCATTCCAACCAAACCTTTTATGCATACACAAGAAACATAATGTGTGTACCACCTAGTGGCAAAGGTCTGGGATTTCAGTGTGTTATTTCTCATTGAAATAATATGCACATTCTGGGAAGATGATCCTGTTAACCAGGTATGCAACTATTTTGGATTTCTCTTTGTAAATGTTTAAATCCATTAGTCTTTTTCATGCTGTATGCCTAAAACCCACGCTCATATTGCAAAGAGGTTTTAATGGTTCTGGACCCCCTGAGTATGAGGCTGATATATGCTACAGTGGGGAGGAAATTAAATGTAACAGAATCAGAGAGGGACATACGAAATATGGCAATCAGGTACATACAACAAACCCAATGGTTTTAAGGTCAGTGCCACTGCACACCTGTGCTTCATTGCAGGCACATTTCTGGGTGTCCAGCAGCTCAGACAAAATGGAATGACATTAAGGGAAAAACCACAGCCATGTTTTTTGCTGGACCAGGAGAGCTGATAGTGTAGTAAGAGAAATCCTGTTTTCTGTGTGGTAGCCCTGCAACTGTTAGATTCATGTATTGTACTTAGAACTCAAGGGTGAATTCCATCTCCTTTTGCATCCTTTGCCATGAAATGTGAATGAGCTTTCCAGTGCAAAGACCACAAAAAAAACCCCTCTGGATGGAAATGCCTCCAGATATGGCAAATCCCTATTTAGACAGGAACAGTGAGATAATAACCCAAGAGAAAACAAATCCTATCATATTGTAAACACTTTAATTGAAAGATGTTCCACTTGAAAATCATTAGACATTAATTTTTATATGCTGTACAATAAACTTTTCAATTATAAGAAGGATAAAAATGATGCTTATCCTTCAAAACCATGCAGTCACTCTATTCTGAGCCGGTAATCCCATGCCACACTTTGTGACATTTTCAGTACCATCAGCTAAGCAGAAAAGGGCCCACAGATAGACAAAATGATGCAGCAACAGACTGTCTCTTGGGTTTGAAAATGGGCAGACACAGAAATTTTCTCTAGACAGGATGAGGAAACCTGAAGGCAGACCAGGCACTGCTCAGCACCAGTTTCTTACTTGAGGTAAATCAGTAAAAAGTTCCTCCTGAGACCAGGCATGAAGTCCTGGCCGTGGTGAAGTTAATACCAAAACCTCTGTTAACTGCACTAGTGGCACAATTTCACCTGGTGCTTCCAGTGATTTACAGCACTCCTGAACTGGATTCTGGATTGATATATTTGTTAATCACACAAAGCAGCTTACAAAGGAGGCTGCTTGATGGGACTGCAGCACACATTGTGTGGGGATTATTCCATGCCCTGTTTCATCATTTCAATCCTATTGTTGATTATCATGTGAATATTGCTTTAACTTCAGCTTTGGAAAGCTGCTGATAAGTAGTTTTCTATACATGAAAGTTGCTGTACATGTTTCTATACATGAAAGTTGCTGTACATGTTTCTATACATGAATTTGCCAGCTAATTCTATATCTAATTACTTTTTAAAGATCTACACACCAATAGGGGTGGAAAAACCCAGGGCAGATACAGCTGGCATTGTAACACCCTGGGCCAGGGCATCAGTGCAAAGAATTGTTGCACCAAAGAGAGCAGAAATGTAATAAATTTAACTTCAGATATAGGAAGGATCCTGGGTTTCACCTTAGATTGACAAGAGTCAAGCTCTCTACTGAGAGCCTGTCTGAAAATGATTTGTCATTTAATGACAAAAATATTGACTTATACAATATTGATTGTATAAGGTCATTAAATTTGGGTCCACTAGTGATATATGTACTGCAGAACAAGAACACGGTGTCTTTTCTTCTGTAACACTGAATTTCACATCTATCTGTTGGACAGATAATAAAAGTTGGTTGAAAAATAAGCTGAATTCATCCCATCAGTGAGGAGGAGAAATCCATCCATCAGATCAGTTCCCTCACAAGCACCTGGAGCCTATCCTGATCCCCACACAGCCTCTCACAAGTGATGCTCTTAGAGAGAAGGAAAGCAGATGAAATAACAAGGGCACACATATCAAACTACAAAACTCTTGTCTGAGAGAGTATATGCTCGTGATAAAAAAAAACCCACCTTGTTCTCTTTTAAGAATATAGAGTGGATGAAATTAAATACTTTTCTTGCAGGAATAAAGAGTCTGTCTTCATTAGCAATGTATCAAGAAAACAAGAGTTTTTCCGGAGACTCAGAATTACTGAAAACTGTCAAGTTTCATAAAATTCAGTGGGTAAAGCTACCTTTCAACCATATGATGAGACACATTGCTGCTGCTTTTTTTTTTTT
>VYXD01016791.1:111926-152105 GCA_013397195.1 Hylia prasina
TTTTCCGTCTGAGTTGATTTTCTTAAGTTGGGACCCTGTACAAAGATTTCTGTCTTATTTCTGTCTTATAGGCAGAATTTCTTCTTGCTTAGCCTTGCCACCTTCCATCAGGGGAGAGTAGATTGGGTTTGCTGTGGAAAAGGGCATGGTTAACATTTGTGCAGGCCCACAAAAGTGATCCCACTGCAGGCTTCTATGTCACATGTACGTAAATAAACTGCATTCATGTCTCTGCCCTTTTCTACTTGCTCACTTCGTTATCTCCCTTTTCTGGTATTTTATTATGGTGACTTCAGACCAAATAGCATAAAACACTTCAATGTCAGGCTGAAAAACAGCACCAAGTATTCCATTCATGAAAAGAGGCACATCCAAAGGATGTATCGATTTGAAACTATAACCACAAAACAGCCATGCATGTTTTTCTGAGAAAAAATGCTACATGAATGTATCTTACTGAAGCTGCCACTGCAAGTGTCAGTAATGATAGGAAATTGATAGCTGGATTGATAAGTGTGACTTCTGAACTGCTCCCTTCAAGAACAGCAGAAAGTTTCCATAGGAATTCCACAATTCACCTCATATTCCTATCCTGGAAAAAAATATTCTTCCAGCAGAAAAGGACTACCTGTTTTGTTTGGAAAGCTCCCTGAAGTTCCAGACCAGAAGGTGTCTTCCGACAAGTTACCTCCATTTGGAAGCATTTCTCAAGTCAAATGTCACTTGGCTCTGTCAGTCCAGCCACATGTGTCTTTCCAAACATAAATAAGCATTTTATAAAGTTTTGCACTTCTCAGTTATGCAACTACATTTGTTTTGTTTATAACTGATAGCTTGATAATACTCTTGTATTGCTTGGAGAGTTGGTTCCACCTGATTAGATTTTCACACAAAGATGTGAATCGAAACCTCAGGCAAAACAAGAACTGTCTGTCATACCTTTTACTGATTAACAAATAGTTCTTGGTCTGCAAATGCCATTCTTAATTGGACTACACTGTGAGTATCAATTAAGACTAAATGGCCACTTGCTGAGAGCTGGTGAAAAAGAAACTCCAGCTTTAGGCATTCATGTTCTCCAGATAAAATGCAGTTGCCTTACTTTGATGTTAAAGAAAGAAGCTTAATTTTTTAATGGCTCAGTATATTAAAAAAGAATTGTTCAATTCACAGCAGAGAAATTGATTTTGGGTGGAATTATATTTTTTTAAAGTCTTTTTTCTAAGACCACTTTGTATATTTAAAGGCTCCTGACTGACGGCCCTGGAGGTGGGATTCTCCAGTCCTAGAGCAAAGCAGTGACAGCTCTAGCTGCAATAACCTTGCCACACTGACTCACCTGTAGCTTGACAAAATCATCCCAGGGCTAGAAAGAGATTTTCTGATGCAGTTCATGCACTGCTAGTCTGCCAGATAAATACTGGATGCATGACTTAGCAGTGTAAATGAAATCTATATAACTATTCACCTCTCTAAATAATCCTGAAGCCCCTAACAGCCTAAGATCCTCCCTCTTCAGAAACAGACCAATGTAAGCCTCATGCCCTACCTCTATAGTGGTGAAAATAAATGCCTGCAGTGAACTGAAATTATCTTTGGAGGATCACAAGTCCTTATTTGAGAGAAATGTCACATTCACTCCCTTAAGTGAGGGAGGAATTCGCTGCAGTTAAATGACAATTTTATATTCCTGAATGGCTAAGCGTGAGGAGGACCACTGACCTTCACAGCTGGTAGTCTGCTGCCTTTCACTCAAGCTAAAGTTGGGATCCTGACAGAGTTTCCCAAACTGTTTCCTCTTCTAACCTTAGCCCCACCCTGCCAGCATGCATCCTTCCAACTCTGATGCTAAGCCAGGTGCCTCTCACCCAGCTGCTCCCATTCCCAGGGCACTGCTGAAAAGCCAGTGCCTGGACACCTTTTCTGAGTTTCAGCCACCACAGCACTCAGCAGCCACCAAGTTCTCAGCCTGTCTGAAGGGGTTTTGTCACCAGAAACCTTCTGCAATACTGTCCAACTGGGAATAAATCCCCTCGTGGGAAACAAGTGCAGACTGCCTGGATGGGAGCAGTGAAAAAGGCAGCTGTGGTCTCAGCTGCCTGGTCTAACCCCAGACAGAAAATCTGCCTGAAGAATCAATCAAGATATCAAATTTTATGGGAGGGAAGTCTTTATTTGTAATGGTGGATCAGGAGTTCAATCAAGGCATCAGCCATAACCTCTAAATGTGTTTCTGAGCTCTGAATGACAAGACTTCCACATTGGCTTGAACATAAGGAGATCCAATAGGTTTTCTAGGAAAGAAAATTGTTTCTCTGACACATCCTTACTGAAAAAAGATCATGTGAATCCCAATGCTCATATCACTTCCATATGGACTTTAAAAGCCTGAATGCCAAAGGATTTGCCTAAACCATATCACATGTCAGGAATTTCAGCAGGAGTTTTTTTTGTATAAAACATTTGGAAATGGGCAACATATCAGCTCACAATGTTACCTGTATGTACATTTACATACTTTTAACTATCTAAATCCATTCTCTCCTTCTGCTGAAACCAAGATCTAAAAATGTCTTAACCCACTATTGCAGGGAGTCTCAATATCATTAGCATCATTTCATCACAGAGTATTATCTAGATAGAATCACTAGAATGACTTAGCCTAAAGAGTCATTCTAGCCTAAAGAGATACTACGACAACAATGTTATTTCATTATTCCATTCCCCAAAAGGAATTGTAAAAGTCTTTACAGTTTAGCTGCTACTTGGCAAAAATACAGCTGAACACCTGCAGGAAATAAGACAAACTTAATCAAATTTATTTTGCAGATGCTGAGTGCCAAGGTCTTCTGCTACTCATGCAGCTTAGAGATCAGACTTCTGCATATTTTAAATTAGAAGCAAGTTGTTTGCCTTGGTTATGGTAGTGATATAAAGAAACATAGTCTGCCTTTCAATGATGCTGTGTGCCTGGGTCAGGTCGGAGTCTATGTGAGGGAGGTGGAAACACAAATGCCTCAAAGAAGCCAGGTATAAATCACTAGAATGGAGAAAGAAGCTGCTCCACTGTCTGCTCCTCTGTCCACTTGTGCATCTGAGGGCAGTCAAGGTGAAACAGAAGGCATCAAACAGAAAGCCACTTACTCCAAATGATGCACACTGGGCACTAGGCTCTGAAACGCCCTCTGTAATCTGCTCTGACTCAGAGACCAGATGCAGCTAATTGGCACAGTTCCTTAATTAGATCAGAGCTGCCTTCTCTGCAGACAGTGCAGGAGTGTGTGCAGTGTGCTGCAGTGGAGCATAACACCTGTCTGTTGGGAGCCCTCTCCTCCCATAATGCTGCCCTGGCTGGGAAGGTTGCCCTTGGATAAGAAGAAAGACTGGAGGCCAGAGGAGAAACTATGAAATGGTTCTTCCTTAAGTGCAGGAGCTCTTGCAGCTGAGCAGCTGTCATGGTTCTCTCCAGGCTGCACAATAAGGAGGCTCTCCTTGTGGACTGAAAACAGGAAAGCAAATGTGCAGGTGGTTCCTTACACTTGTTAACTCCTTACTACAAAGGAAAAAAGATGGTTCTTCCTTTGACATGCTTTCACCTATATTCTCTAAATGCATTCAGCAGTGCAAACATTTCATGTCCTGGAGTGGGCTGGTGTTTTCACCTCTAACCCACAAATTTCATTTGTCACTTCATTACTGCCACATGCAAACAGTTGCTCTGACCACAGATCAAGCATATTCAATCAGAAGTTTTTACTAAACAGTTCATAAAGTAGCAAGCCACCTCTTGTAAGAATAACCTACCATAATATAGATAAGACAGCAAATTTTTCTGAGCTACCAAAACAGCCTTCAGCAGGCAAAACACCAATTTTTCATTTTCTGGTTTCTTGGGAAGAGGAGACACTTTGCATTCTGAGGTTACACTTGCAGAAGCAGTTATATATTCTGTTGTCCAAAGGGATCCATCCGAAGTATCCTCTGCCACCCATCCTTGTCATGCTTACTACTCATCCTGCAACTACTGAAGCAAGGGAGGCTCCTGAGGCTTGTGGGGATGGGTGGGGATGCAGAACAATGATGCTTCCAGGGCCTTATTCAGAGCCCTGCCACACTGTGGGAAGGCTACAGGGATAACTCTACTCTGGCTGGGTTATCCCAGGCATCTCTCCCTCCCAAGAAACAAGGCAAAGAGATGCAGAGGAATTCACATATCTTGCAGGCCAAATTCTTTACTCTGTTACCACTTTTCATATCTGCAACTGCAAGGCCAGCAGAGCCAGCTTTCAACATTAAATTACATCTCTCTGCTGGGTTATTCTGGGTTGGTGTTCCTGCACAAAGCCAGAATTTGGCCATTATCATAAGCATATTTTTATGCAGAGGATGACAAATATCAAAAATACAAATTTTTTTGCTGGAAAGGGCTATTCTGTCTTTGAAGATGCTAGGAAGACCCTAGGAAAGCTTCATGCTAAAATAAAATTTAAAATTGTATCAAACCTTCTCCTTCCTTCTCCTGGGAAGAGACTGGGAAGAGTCACTACATATAATCTTAGGCCCAAATAATTTCTCATATTTACAAGTCTATGTTCCGTTGTTGTAGAAAGTGCCAGTCCTTGTAAACTTAACATAGATAAATAAACTTAAACTGAGACATAGAGCTATGCTTTACTAGCTTCTATCCAGAAGAGATAATGCTCTCAAGTTAACAATGTGGCTGTAAGCTTTTCATTAATTTTACAACATACTTTGTCTTAGTGGGCAATGTAGACCCACTAAGTCTTTTTCTTTCATGGAAAGAAAAAGCCTGTTAAGAAGTCAGCAACTAACGACATAGAGTAACACAGTTAGCTCCAAATTTTACTGTAATTACAGGAGCTGTGTGCAAATATACATGGACAATAAATCCCAATGAATGGAGGTAAGTTGTGTTTTGGGAATTTTTAAAATTTGGAACATTCCTGGTGGAAAAAAATCCTCTCCCTCTCTTGCTGCAGTCCTTTACATGCAACTCCCAGACTTTATGTGCTTCATCCCATTTATGTCACTGGGGCTGCCCACATGCCTAGGGATTGAAGGGCATTTGTGCAAGAATCTCTGCAAATGTAACCTAAGCAAGAGGCTTGGTTTGGTTTCCAGGTCCTCCTCCTTGTGGGCTGGAATGGTAGGTACTGAGAAGACAACCTGTGACTGCATGAGAGTGTGCACAAGAAAATTCAGCTGGAATTTTCCATCATTCAAACAGCTTTGGATGTTTTCCCTCATCTTGAAAGGTTTGGGTGATTCTGATGATATCCAGGGAAGGGAAAACAAAGCTTTGGGGAATAGGAAGGGCCTGGCTTGTGGCTGGGTTCCTTCAAATCCAGCAGCAGGCTGATTGTTTCAACATCTCCCAAGTACCCAATTCCTAGCCGTGAACCAGTTTTCAGATGTGTTTTTTTCATAGTCTCCTGAAAAGTTCACTGTACTCCCACACCCTAGACCATATGGGACTTATCAAACTCTTTGTAATAAATATATGAAGTCTGAGTTATGTCACTCAAAAAGCAATGTGTCTCAATTCTGACATCAGTCACCTGACATAAAAAGTGTGATGTAAATGACAGTGATATGTTTTACAGGGGTATATTGTTGAGGATTGTGAAGGTTGTTTCAACCTGATGATAATAACATGGCAAAACTAGAGATACAATTTCCTGCTTGTTTGAGAACAATGGAAAATGTAGATTGCCTAGGGAAAAGATGATTTTTTTTCACATAGATTAAATGGAATAATGTCTTTGGGGTCCATTATGTATTCCTTCTTAATGTTTTGTGGTTTTTATTCTGCATTTTAAAAAATTTAACATCCTGGGGTGGGCTAACTACAAATGTCACTTCCTGGGTGGGTTTGTCCTTATGCAATTAAAAATAAAGTACAGAACATCCATAACAGATGGAACTTCCACACAGAACAAAATCTCCTTTACTGTCACTTTTTCCCACCCAAAATCTGTTTCCCACAGAAGAGATTTAACTATGGAGTCAAATGAGAGGTAATCAACCATAGCATTTTGTAATTAATTCATTAAGAAGGCCACATCCCATATGGATGATGGAGGCCATATGGAATCATGGTGTTTGACAACCTATTGCCAGTCTTGTGGCTTTTTCATCTGGGTCAAATTCTGTTTTCTATGGAAGAAGGGTAAGTGAGGAATAACTCCACTGAAAGGCATGGAGTTACTCCATATTTATATACTATAGAAATAAGTCCAGAGTCGTTTTTTTGAGGATCAGATGCAGATTCAAGACCATTCAGAACTGTGACAATCCATTACAATGGACTGTTGGAGGAACTTTACCCTGTGGCTCAGGCTGTGTCTCCTCTGAGTGCTCCCACTGATGTCACCGCATCATTCCAGCAGCATTACTACTGCTGGCCTCGGGCTATGCAGGAACAGCAGGGGCTGAGGTTGTGGTAAGTCCCTTTGCTGAAGGTCCCTCTGAAACTCTAGGAAGAGGCATAAAGAAATACAGGAGGTCCCCTGACTCTGAGTTTCCCATGTGAGCAGCACCCAGTCTCACTTCCAGCGTCTACAGAGAATTATGCTGCAACCCTGAGACAGCAGGGTGTCCCAAAACAACACCAGCTGTACCCTGCATCAAGAAACAACACTATCTGTACCCTGCATCAAGACCTCCTTTGTTTAAAAGAAAAGAAGGGTAGTTATAATAGGAATCTCCCTTCTACGGGGAATGGAGGCCAGATCCAACTCACAAGAAAATCTTCTGTCCCCTAGGAGCTGGGGTAAGGGATATTACTGAAAACCCTTCCAGTCTGATAAAGTCTTCTGATTACTATCTGTTATTGGTTGTTTAAACTGGCAGCAAAGAAATAACAATGAGAAGTCTGAGGGCAATCAGAAGAGCCTTCAGGGCCCTGGGATGATTGCTAGAGGAATCAAGAGCGCCAGTATTGATTTCAGAGATCAGAGTGAAAAGTATTTGACAAGAGATTAAAAAAATCTCTGAGAAATATTAAGGCAGAATCCATCTGACAAATCTCCAGACAGCTGAGTATTCAAGTACCTTCCACTTTGTTAATCCTTTTACCTTGCCTTGTCCAGACCACCATTTTCTGGATGCATACCATGCCACTGTATTGCACTGGTTTTATTCTGGTGCTTTTTTGGATTTTGACTGTCTTCTAAACAGAAGCAGATCAGTGGAGATACCACAACGTTTATTTTAAAGCAATTTGTTCTTTTATATAAAGCAGTTGGGAATTTCACTAAATTTGCATTACTTAAGTGCTATCTTCATATTTCTCCCAAGGGTGATCAGTCTAAAACATTCTACCTGAGTTGTTTCATGGCATAGTTGTGGTAATTGACTCAGCAGGGTGTCAATTTATTTTTTTTCTCTGAGGAATGACACTGAAGGACTCTTTCATTTATGGAGAAGCAAAGCAAAATGGCATCTATTGGTAAATCAGATCATATCTCTCAGCCATGTTGCACAAATGGCTTCATTAATGACAGCATAATTGAACACTTAAACCGTATAGTGAATGAGACCAAAGCTGTAAAATGTTTTGTCCCTCACTTATTCCTAAGTCTTTAGCTTACTTAAAGAATTACTTTCTCTAAATGAGCATCTGATTTCTAATAGCAAGCTAGTGTGTGTTCTGTTAGCTCAAAGCAAACAAGAACTAAAAAACAAAAAAAGCCCTATCACACTGGTTTATATTTAAAATGCAACACACTATAAATAAATATGTACAGAGTCAACAAAGCAGTTGCCTTTTATGCATGAGACATGAGAGACGTTCCTAGAGAACTGTTGTTCTGAGGTACTAAATTTCTCAGTAGTTTCAGACTACTTTTTAAATGGATAGAGATATTCCCTTTAATTAGTAAAATACTGTACAAACCTAACTGGTATCCATCATTTTCAGGAATTGTCTGACTGAATTAAATGGGAACAATAATGGAAGCACTAGTCTTAAAATACAGATAGGATATCTTTATTTTTAAAAAACAACATGATCTTTAAATCAAATTCATTGTTTCTCCTGATGTGTTACGCAGATTTCAGCTGTGTCTACCACCCAGCCACTGTGAAAAGCCCTGTCACTCTCAAAGATGTGCCTGGAATCCCAATGTAGAAGGCAAATGCTACCCAATTGTCAGCTGTATTCATTTTTGCAAAGCCCTTGCCAGAATACAAATCTGTTTATTTGGAGTAAAATACACTACTGTGCTCCTTAAATTCTAGGGTGGGTCGTTTTTCTGACTGTGTTTCTACAGTTTTTATACTGTGATAACTGTTGCTCCTTGTGTGGGTTGTTTTCAGCCGTTTCAGAAAGGTCAGAGGAACCAAGTAATGTCCAGCTACTCCTCCAGTGAGGCTCTCCTGCACAGACACTCATGAGAGAGAATGAAATGAAGAAAGAGTGACTAAATACGAAGAACAAGGAAAGGAATGTTACAGGGAGAAAGGGCTGAGACTGGAAGATCACAGAACAACAGGAAGGTCACCAAGAGGGAAGAGGTAAAGATAAGCAAGGGGTAAAGCACATCCTCCCTTCAGTTCTCCTTTTTCTCCATCACTGAGAAAAAAGTCAAAAAATGAAAGGCGGGTTTAATCGTAGAACATCCCAAGTTGAAAGGGACCCACAAGGATCACTAAGTCCAGCTCCTGGCACTACACAGCACAATCCCAGAAATCACACCATGTTCCTGAGAGCATTGTTCAAATGCTCCTTGAGCTCTGTCAAGCTGCTGCTGTGGCCACTTCCCTGGGGAGCCTGTTCCAGTGTCCAGCCACCCTCTGGGAGAAGAACCTTTCCCTAACAGGCAATGCACAACCACCCTGACACAGCTTCGTGCTGTTTCCATGGGTTCTGTCCCTGGTCATGACAGAGAAGAGTGCCTCTCCTCTTTCCCTCCCCAGGAAGTTGTCCACTGCAATCAGGTCTCCCCTCAATCTCCTCTTCCCCAGGCTGAACATACTGGATGTTCTTCATAAGGCTTCACCTCAAGACCCCTCACCATCTTCATGCCCTCCTTTGGACACTTTCTAACAGACTTTTGTCCTTCTTATATTGCAGTGCCCAAACCTGCCCCCAGCACTGGAGGATTTTATTATTTCCCCAAGAAGAAATTGCGTATGAGTAAAAAATAATGTGAGGAAAGACAAAATATGGACAAAAATATTTATAGATTGAGGATAGAGCTTTTCTTTTGAGAAAAAGAAAAGTCTCAGAAACAGTTATCTTTATTTTTGTGCCCTCATGGATCAGTAACTATCACCAACACCATAGAGTAGTATTCCAGCAACTTTGTGTTTAATGCTGGTTTATTAGGGATGGGAGATAACTTCCTACTCTTCCCATTCAGGACCAGCTCTGCTGAAGACTACAGACATTAATTATAGCTGTATCTTCAATGTTTTTTGTGGCACTGACACACCGCTGAATTTTTGTTACAGGTTGTGACTGTAAGGGAGGCAGCTGCCATGAAGAAGGAATGCACCTTTTAAGAACACCACTAGTGTTCTTGCACAGGCATCAAACATTCAGGCAGAGTCCTGAAGCTATTTGCACACTCAAACAAAGTTTCCATGGAAATTTTACTCAGAAAACACTCTACAGAAAAACTGAGGTGAGTGTAAAGATAATGGTAGTTATCCAAATATAAACAGAAACTGTTAAAGAAAAATCCTGTGTTAGAGATTTTTAGTTGACAAGCAAACTCCAATTACTCAAATTTTGTGCTAGCATGATTCCAGAAAAAAATTACTCAAATTAGAGTAATTTTTCCAAGCTGTTATTCCAAAAGAGATGAACTAATTACACAGTAATCTAAGCTAAATTTCTCCTCTCCAGAACCTGAAAAAATGTATGAGACATGGGTTTTCTTTAGTGTGCAGAGAAATGAGAGAGAATGAAATGAAGAAATGGTCTGACTAAATTAGAAGAACAAGGAAAGGAATGATACAGGGAGAAAGGGCTGAGACCAGAAGGGAAGACCACAGAACAAAAGGAAGGTCACCAAGAGGGAAGAGGTGAAAATAAGCAAGAGGTTAAGCACATCCTTGATCTCTAAAAATTCTGATGAAGATATTTCCTTGAAAAGAGCATGAGCTTAGCATGCGACATCAAGAACTACGCTGAATCAGGACAGCTGTTGCTCTGTTTCCCTGAAATTTCAACACCTCATAAATTCAAGGTGTGTCAGACTGGCCATGCTTGTGGTGCTCAGAGGATAAACAAGCTCTTTCTAAACAGACCACCTGACTAGCATCTCATATCATGCAGGCAATCATACCACTGACATTTACAAACCTCCTGCTATACTGAATATCCCCAAATCCTATTTGATAGAAAAAATTTCTAAACTGAAGTGGAGTTGAGGAAGGAGTACAAATGGAAATGTGAAGGTAGTGTTCTTGACTTTCAGTCAAGAAACCGAAAGTCGTCAATTAACACCACTGAAGAAAACAAAATTTCCCTAGACCTCTACTGGTGTAATTGAGGGCAGCACCTGACCCTGTACTGTGCTCAACTAACATTTAGGAGGGGAATGTGCTCTTTCCAGATGTAACTTTCATGATCTTTAAGTCTAACAGAAGTGGCTCAACAACTTTGAAGGATATTTTCTGGTCCAAGATGGAAATTGAAGCAAAGAGAAGGGAGGCAGCCTTCTCTCTTAATTGGGTGAGATCACCCAATTAATTCGCTCAGTTCCACTAAGCTTCTAAAACTGGCTTAAAAATTCATATATAACCTGAAAGAAAGTTAAAATAGCCACTCACTATTTCAGAGAGGAAAAAAAAAAATTTCTGTATTATGCTGACTAGCTGCAGCTGGCAGAGGTCAAAGACAGCAAAGCCATATTGCTCTCTTCTGAATCTGGAATGAAATCTGTTGTATACACTGCAATGCAGTCAGCAATGAAATTACTTCCAGTTGGGTTGCTGCTATTTTTGCTAATCTCAGCTAGAGTTTAGCCGGCTGTTTTCTCCTGAAGAATCAGTGTAAAGAGGGGGAAGATAGTACACTGATGAAAATCACTGTTTCTGTTCAACATCGTATACTCAACTGTGTTTGCTAGGCTCCTCTAAATATAGCACTACATGTTTGGTGGTAGATGCTGCACACAGTTCAGATTCACAGTGCTGTGTGGGAGCAGCGACCTTCCCAAACGCTTTGTGTGCTAATCACTCCCACAGTCCTCCTCCTCATCAGCTGCATCAGTTTCTTCTTCAATTGCGAAACAAAATGGCAACAGGGAATTAATTTCCACTGACTATGTTCTTTTTCATTGAAGTATTTTTCAATTTTAAGCACACAAGTAAATTAGGACTCAGACAGACTTGTAATTAAAATGACTGAAGATCCAGGGATGAATCAGATGTGTACTGATGAACCCAATTTCCACCAAAAATGCCAGTTAACTGAACCTAGTTAGCCTCCATCCAAACATCCCAGCCTGATCCTTTTACGGGCAGCAGAAAGAGGTTTTTTGGTCCTAACAGTTCCTGTGAGGAAACCTGGAGCAGTGTAGGTGTCCCCATGCAGGAGCCAGGCTCCAATTCCTGCAGCAGGGGCTGCTGGCCTGCCCGTCCCTTCCAATGGTTGCTGGATGTATCCTGAACCTCCCAGCTGCAATTCCCAGCTTTGCCCCAGAGCCACAGGTGATTTCCAGAGCCCCTGTCCACGGCAAAGCTGACTGACAATCATTCCAATGGCAGGCTGCTGGGTTGAAGGAGCCTCTGGTTCATGTGAAATTTGGGTCAGAGAAAGATTTCCTTTCAAAATACCTAGAACAACTACAAATCCATAAAGCTGCACACCTGGTTTCAGGGCAGTATTCTTCCAAGGTATGAAAATCACTGTCTGTATCAGCCACAAGCTTCGATTAAGAGACTAAAGGGAGTCTCATATCCACATGCAAATCCCCACAGCCCCAATCCTGCAGGTTTTTATAATACTCAGGCAGACCACTCAAGTGGAGCACTAATAACTCTAATGTGGATTCCAGCCATGCATTTTAAATTGCCATATCAGAGGCTGAAATTATATGCACACAGGGGCAGGTGTTGTGTACTGTGTCTTCTACATTGTGAGCATTTAACAAAGGATAATAAAAATATCATCATAATAACAACTATAACAATACCAATAGTAATTATGACAAAAAATAATAGACAACACTGTCTACAATATTCAGCTTCAGTTTTCTTTGAGTAAAAAAATACCAATTTTTATTGGAATAAACTAAGATTTGTGACCCACTATGCAGCAAGATGAGCTCAGTTTGAGACAATTCATCCTGGAATATTAAATTATTTTGCTGAATAGAAAACATCTTCATACAGGGTTGTTTAAATAAGAAAATTTTTATGCCTTGTGCAGCTTTCAAATTTCAGACCATGGTTTAGTCATGGACCTTTTCAGGACTGGAGGGACTCAGCTCAGATTCAGCAGACTCATGGCTCTCTCCTCTCTCTCCTGGTCCATTCTCCCTCCCCAAGGCCCTGGATCACTTTTCCCCAAACTCTAGAGGTATGTGGGCAGCCCTCAGGCAAATCCACCCTCTGAACCCCGTGGTTTGCTCAGCCTGAGCAAGAGGAGACTGAGTGGGGACCTCATTGCTGTTACAACTCCCTTGTGAGGGAAGAGCAGGGGCAGGCACTGATCAATTATCTCTGGTGAGCAGAGACAGGACCTGAGGGGATGGCCTGAAGCTGTGCCAGAGGAAGTTTAGGTTGGATATCAGGAAAAGGTCTATAACCCAGAGGGTGCCTGGGCAGTGGAAGAGGCTTCCCCGGGAAGTGGTCAAGCAGCAGCCTGACTGAACTCCAGAAGCATGGGGACAACACTCTTAGAGGTCAAATGGTGTCATTTATGGGACTGTCCTGTGCAGGGTCAGCAGCTGGACTTTGGTGATCCTCACAGGTCTCTTCCAACCCAGAATATTCTGTGATTCTATAAAATGTAGAGAAGCAAAAATTTGCAGCTATCCTACTCTATTATTAACTATTAGAATCTGAAAGTAATTCAAATTCAGTTGGTTTCAAGATAACTGTATCTTTTAACTGGACCTTTCCCTGGGAAACATAAGGGACCCATCATGCTTTATATTTTCTCCCCTGTAGGCACCTATATACCAAATAATTTTTATTATTAATTTTGGTAAGAGAAATAGCTCAAGCTCCTGAAGTTTGTTCTTTACAGCATTTCCTCTGAGCATTTGCTGGACCTGTTTCTGTGTCCAGACTGCTAATGCTCTTCTCAGAGGAATGCAACCAGCCCCAACAATGTCACACTGCCAGTTTGGTTAACTCTTTTGCTCCTAACTGATACTTCTATGTTTGCATATAAGGACAGGTTAGGGTGAGACCTCTTTTTATGTCTGTCCTGGACAGGGTTTTATCGCTTTTTATTGTGCCTTTCACAGATTTTAGATTGTTGTAATGCTAGACTTACCTACAGCTGACCAAGAAAAATATTCAATAAATCAGGCATAAGCCTAATTCCTCCATAGTTACCTCAGGAAATTCAGTGATGTGAAGATCCAGAATCTTGTAAAAATCTGCTTGTTTCTGAAATGCTCATGTCCTTAAGAAAAGAACTGTTTTTCAAAGCTGGTATTAAACTAGTACATCTATATGTATAAATAGCTCAGAAATTACTTGTATTTTTGACCTCCATTCTGGATAGATTCAATGTGTGCATTTTTGGGCTTCAGGAGAATATTGCTCAGAAATACAAACTAGGGCAAAATGGAGAAATTCCCTTTGGTATGATTTAGAGTTTAAATCCAGTGAAATCCTCTCTGTCTGTACATTTTAGTTTGCATTTTTACTGGAACTGATAAGAGGGATTATATCTAGCCTTGCAGACCAACTAAAATTTGAAATCCTGGAAGAATCCTAACCACATCCTATCACTGCACATTACAAGAGATTCTAGATATGAATTCATTAGGTCTTTCTCAAGTATGAGATATAAAAGTCTTCATAAATCAGTATTAAATAATATAAATTACTTATATCTTTATTATTAGATTATTTTTGTTACTTAATATTGGACCTGGAATTTCTATTTCCCACTTGAGCCCTTGGGGTGGGCAAAAGGACTTGCATAGAAATGAATAAAGAAATAGAAGAGAGACATAATTAAAAAAATAATAAATAAAACCCCAAACGACCAACCGAAGTAAAGTAAAATCAAAAAAACCAACAGCCCAAAACTAAACAAACAGGAAATGATCCTGAACCTTCATCTTCCTGGTGAAGGCCATGACTGAGGAGGACATTCCCCAGGAACTGCTAGTACTGCTGGCTCCTGAGCAGTCCTCTCCAGCCACTCAAATTTTGCTTTAGGCAGCTGTAGATTTGTTTTTGTTCTTGCTGAGGGTTTTAATCTCAGTTTTCCCACCAGTGTCTGGTTTTGTAGCTTTCAGAAAAGCCAGGTATATTCTGTGAAGCTGTTAATTGCTGACTTGTTAGTATTAATGTGTTTACTACAAGCTAATTGTTATAAATGTGAGAAAGAACCAAGTTTTTTCTAGCCTATCTCTATGCAAAGATAGATTATACTTTACAAACTATCTATAAAATTAAATTTCTTGCAGACTATTACTTTTTTAATAATATATGGTACTTTTGTAGGAACATGTTGCCCATTACAAGCTTTCTTAAAAGGCAATCATGTAACTAGATGAAGAAAAACAGCCTAACTTCAGCACATGTCCCAACCTTTGAGAAGAGCAGCATGACCTTAGAGGATTGAAATTACCTGTCTTCCATTAAAAAAGCATGTTTGATAAGGGCAAGCTACAATGAACAGTGCATTTCTGTAAGCACAAAAGCAGCAAAATACATTAAAAAATTTCCAAAATAGTGAGGCAGTTGAAGGAGAAGAGACACTTTTTCAGTAAGCCACTCAGTCCATCTGGTAAATCCTATAGATTTATATTTATCCCAGTGTTTACAGCATAACTTCAATGTTATATAATATAACATTCTTAGTTCTAAGTTTAGTATAGTGTAATTTGCTCTAAGTTTTCCACTTTTACTTAATAGTAGTACTCATCTACAGAATGCAGGTCTGTAATGGGATTACTCCCTTCAAACATTTAGAATCTCTTATCCTTTGAAATAGAGACTTTCCCTTTCTTTCTACAGACTGCATGTTCTTTCCTCCACATTAGTAATGTAAAAGAAAACAGAATACATAATTTCATTGTGATCTAATAGCTGTTTGCTAGTAGCACCCAATCACATTATCATTTTCTTATTATTTAAAATATTTTACATTTTCTGTCTTAAATAACAGTTTTTTCAGTTATACAGCCATACTCCCCTGCAATATGTTGACTTGATGAAGTAGTATTGGGAAAGAGATATCAATTGCTTCCTCTTAAATGGCTTACAAACATCTAGTGAAGGATCCTGCTTTGTTCAGATTTTTATCCTCAATACAGTGCCAGTGCACCATATAGGAAGTGACGAAGGAATGGATCTAACTGTCCAATGTCTGAGGGTTCTTCTTGCATTCTTGACTGGGGTGATATTAATTAGCCAAACCATGAGTTGTTTGATTTACTGTTGTCATTGTCTAGATTAATTCTAATGTTCTGGCTCCCTGACTATATTATTCAATTCATTTATTCATTAACTTCTATTATTTCCTGTTTCTGAGCCATTTACACTGTTGCAGGCATCACATTATTGACTGGGGAGAAAGCCCTAGGTTACAAAGACCATCTACTTCACCCCAGGAAATCTGTTTAGTTTCTGATACAATACAGACAGTCAGAAGTCACAATTTCCCTCTTCTGGATCATTTGGCTCAGGAAAACTTCAACAGCCTGCTGAGCTGATGTGGAAGCAAAAACACAGTAAAATAGAAGGAGATGAGACTGGGCTGCCGTGATCAGCTCATGGACCAAGCACGTGGCCAGTCATCTCCTTGAGGTAAGAGCCATCAGCTGGAAACAAAATCTGTTCGTTCTGTACAGTCAGGAGCTGTCTGCTCCTGAGAAAGCCTGAGCTCCAAGATACAGTGAAGGCAAGTGTCAGTGATGTACTTCCCAGAATTTGTTTACAACCTCTTAGATAAAAAGGAAATCATAGACAAAGTGAATATGGTTTAGATTTGTGGAGTCAAGAGGTTTAAACTCTGATTGAAGGTAGTCATGCAGTGTTGTCCTTTGAGACAGGTGTTACAGGCAGGGCAGACAGAGCATGGCACAGGTGTGCTGGGAGCAGCATGTGGTGTGTTCAACACAGGTGTGCACTCTGTGGTGCATGGGATGTGGTGTCCAGTGTGCCTGGCCCTTTCCAATAAACTAATTTGATCCCAACCCATGATCTTTACTTTTTGTACCTCCAATTCTCATCTTCAGCCCCCCACAGAGAGGGGAGAGGGAGAGGAGAAGGTGCTAAGCAAATGGCACATGGTTTGGAGAGTCTCAGTGGGAGCACTAAACTGGGGAGTACCATTCCTAAACCACAACAGGGTGCAATGGCGCCAATATCAAGGTTTAGATGCATGTCCTATAGGGTCAAGATACAAGTAGTAAATCTATTTGAGTTACTAAAGAACCTTGGTCTTGTTCATCTTGTATGCCCAGATACAACATTCCTGTGAGCTTCTGCCCCATTCATCATGCACGAGGGGTGTACAGACAGGGGGTCAAAGATTTCAGTGCTCTGACTGTTGATGTGTTTATTTCTTCTTAAACTCTGCAAGCAAAACAAAGAGCACAGAAATGCAGAACAGGTGTGATGATAGTTTTCCTAGTAACCATGGCATGTACCTTACTTAGGCCTCCCTTGTATTGAGGACTGTGCAGACATGAAGAGGGATACAGCCTCTGCTTAAGACAAATCGGTAAATATGACAATCTCAGAGGAAGTATGTGAGTGTGATAAAAAGCATGTGAGGAGAAAGGGTCTGAGATAACATTTCAAAGAGCAGTTTTACCCAAATCCATGGTGATATCCCTTCAAATCTTTCCCGATGATTCACATAGCATGATGACCTTTAAACACAGCTTCCTTATTCTGAATTGGGCAGTGATAAACTAAAAGAGCTATGCTTAGCATGTTCCTTTTTTTCTACCAACATCATAAAAGCTATTAGCTGGTATAATCATCAGCCTTTTCAAAAACTGGCTGTGTGACTACTGAAGATCTCTGTCTATCCCTTACTTCCTGAGCCTCTTTTTGTTTGTCTGAACTGCCATATCTTTTCTTACCTTAAGGGAACAAACCCTTCAAAGAAGGGGTTGTCTTTCCCTTTTTTTTCTGCTTGTTGCTTCAAGTCTATTAGAAACCAAGAGACTGTATTAGAACCTAGAAGAGACTGTATTAATGAGAATGACAGTCCTTATTTATGTGAACGTGCTTATCGAGAAAACACTCGAAATATTCTTGACATACTTTTAACTGTACAGCAACAGCAGGGATACAACCCAGAACCTAACTAAAGCAGCAGCATTTCATCCTCACTTTATTATTATCACAGTTTAAACAGCCAGACACAAATTGTGCCACCCTGTTTTAACTCAAAACCCACTTTCAATAAAATTAACTTTATCAATCGATGGTCACGCAGCTGGGTGTGTTGTGAAATGTTTGGAAGTTAAATGTGTGAGGGCACATCAGAGAGTGGGAGAATACACAGCCTTTAAAAGGAGATAATAAAACCTTGGCTACAAACTCATTACTCTGAAAATTTGAAACCTCTAAAATAAATAAACCTTATATCCCTTGGTAAATAAAATAAACCTCATAACCCCATGCAGCCAATGCAGGTGACTTTTTTTTGTTCTTTTTTCTGGATTTTTTTATTTGACTGGACTAGATCTTGATCCATGTAGCTGCTCTGATTTCCTCTTTAAGGCAGCAGTTTGAGTGCAAGGAGCAGTAGGGGGCAAGAAAATAAAAGTATTTGTGTATTATTGGGAAATCGGATTTTAAAAGAAATCATCACTAACATAATTAATATAAGGCACATGTTAAAAAGGAACTTTAAAAAAGAATTTTCATATGGTGAATAGTAGGATAATAAAAAGATTTACTGCAGCTGAGGAAAATGAGTTCATCTGTTCTTTGAGTGCTGAAGCATTATGCCACAAGTTTGGGAAAAGCCAGAAGGATAATATATCCAAGAAGGATGCAGCTAATGATCTGACTGGAATTGTTGAATAAGAAGAGCACATAAGCAGGGCTAGAGTCTAGAAGGTGCTGGGAGGATAAACATTGCTGAAGGTAGGTATGCAGAGAAAGTGAGAGAGGTGTTACAAATTGCAGTTCAACTGTGAACCAGAGTAAAAGAAAACAATAATATTGTTGTGATTGGCGCTTAAGAAAAGCATGGAAGTTGGCAAAAGATTGAAAGAAGCTCAGTTTTGGCCAAGCTAATTTTAAGCTAATCATCAGATATCTGAAGAAAAGAAGTATTTTATTTGATCAAATGATCACTTATGGGTGACAGAATAGTCTAAAATAGTTGCTTGGTTTTTAAGTTTAAATATAGTAGTTCAAGCATGTTAGGCAGAGGATATCATCAAAGGGAGGGTCATAGAGTAGACAGGGACCAAGAAGTGTTCTTCATAGGAGAAAGTGGCAGGGGGGGGAGATTATCTAAAAGAAATTCTCAACTGGTGTTAGGGAGGGTGAATAGACACACGAGAAGACAGCAGCACAGCAAGGAAGGTCAGTAAGATCTTCAGGTATGGAGTGTACTCAGAAACATCAGAAAGAGTAGAAAGATAAAGGTAGGGAATGAGGTGTTTCTCTGTAAGGTGGTGGATACAGACCTTAGTTGGAGGCAGGAAGGACAGAATGAGGGCTAGAGCTGAATACAGGAGTAGAATCTTCACAATGCTAGGCAGGGTGCACTCTTTCAGTAAGGTGGCAGGGAGACTGTGAAGCATTGAACAGGCACTTTGTAAACCTGGCTTTCTGCTGACATTGTACACTTTGTGCTTGTCCATTTCTAAGCACAAAGTGCTGCACATGGGTGCTGCATTCATACTTCAAAAAAGCCTTTATTAATGCATTTGTTGCACCACTACCTGTACTCTTCATGTTCTTGTTCCTGCCTGCAGAATTGTAGACTGGACCTGCCAGGGCCAGGGCCCTCGTGCCCTGATTAATCCCCATTGTTCCACATCATCATGTAGCAGTGTCTACTATTTTTGCTTTCTGTTGAAGTCATTTGGAGACTGATGTGTTTCACTAGTAGCTCGGTCATATTTTGAAACTTTCTGTGACTCTCACTCATTGACAATTTAATTACTGTACATAATTTGACAACTTCAGTAAGAAATATTGTAGTCTACATTATCTGAATTCACTCTTTGCAGAAAGTGTCCTTATTCTTTCAGCTTCTGTAATATATTCTCAACAATAGGGAACAATTTTGGGTACCATAATTATATATTAAAGAGTTTTTGCAGATATTCAACTTGATGTCAACACATTGATAATTTGGAAGATCTTCTGATGAGCTGCAGGATTGTAAATTAATGGTTAATTTGCTTAAGCTCTTTCTGTTATCTTGCAGTGCCCTTTTTCTCCTTACTGCCTTTGTTGTCAGCTAATGCTCTTCCTTACATTCCCCAAAATTTTCCCAGTTGTAAAAGGAACTGTCAAGTGAATCAGATGTGTCACTTTGTAATTCAACAACTTTGTGAAGAGATTACTGATGCAAAGAACACCTAATATGCAAGATGATGTGTTTACCCATGGCTACAGAATCAGGGTGTGAAGAGCTAAAGCTGATGATGAAGAGATCCAGCCTTGCCATGAAAGGAACTAAGACTAAGCCCAGACCAAGAAGTGTTTCCTAAATGATCTGACACTGGGAGACTTGAACTTTGACATTCCAGAAAGAGCCTTATTAAAGCAGGAGGTTCCCTAGTTATGTGCACATGGTTCTGCTTTCTTGGTGGTCCATTGTTCAGAGTAATAATTCGGAATAGGAGACATGGAAAAGGCAGAGCTAGGCAATGGATCTTGCTGAACTCAACAGCGAAACACCTGTTCATTTACAGAGAAAAGAAGCTTCAATTACAGGCACATTTATTGCTGACATCAGCAGTGGCATAAGGGAGCACTTGTGTGTTTTTATGAAAAAAAGCCAACCAGACCAAAAAGAGGTGATAACCTAGAAAGAAATTAGCAGGAAAAAGTAGGATGCATTAGTGTTTGTGTTACTCTTAATTACTGTTTTACTGCATTTTCTCCTATTCAATCAACAAAGAAATTGCAAAACGATAATAGTGTATTTGAGATAAAAATTAAGCTGAAGAAGCATTATATGATAGTAGAAAGGCAAATGTGCTCCACAGTGGATTGGAAAAACTGGAAAAAAGTCAGAAAAGACAAATATTTCAAAGCCTAAATTTTGCCAACAGACATTATTTTTCTTTATAATAACAAATATTATCATACAAATATTTTCTAAATAAAGAAAGTAATTTACTAACATATTGTTCCAAATTTAATTCTTGAATGTTTATAATATTTCTATGGAAACACATAATCCACAGTATTGAAAGGACATATATGGATTGAGCCTACACCTGAGAATTCAGATGACTTATAACAAATTTATTACTTTAAAAGTGCTTCTTCTGTCACATTAAAGCCATTACTATAGGCCAATTAACAGAACAGAATAATGATCAGGGGACAGTATCTAATTGGCTTAATTAGTTGCATGGCTGGCCAAATTTCATTGTGTATATTTATCTGACTTCAAGCTTTGAGTTTTACAGAATAGAGAGTACGACAAGTTACTACAGTGACTGTCTCATAGAGTAACCTGCACTTCATTTCAAAGCATGAGCATTTTGAAATAAACCTGATGTTGTGCAAGCTTTCATGCAGCATCAAAATCACACAAAATCATACTCAAAAATAAGCACTGATTTCTCTACTACCAAGATGCTTAATCATGCTGTGAGGAAGGGCAAAATTCTTATTCCTCAGAAGACATTGGAAAAATTCAAATGGATTTGCAAAACACTATAAAAAATACCTTAACTCTGCTATTTCCTTTGCTACACACTCTACTATTTCCTTAGCTACCTGAAGGATTTACATTGTCACTCACCACATTTGTTTCCCTGTGCCTTCCAAATCAAATTTTGGACAAGAGTGAAATACCTTATGGAACCTCTGTTTCAGTAAGACAAGAAAAAAATCAAGTGTCTGTCTCCAAACGACTCATCTCGTTGCAGAATTGCTGTGACATAGAAATACTTTTGTTCATGACTGTTACTCTGCTGTGAGGCCCCTGCTAAAGTTTATTGGAATGACTTCACAAGGAAGAAAATAAGCTTCCTCTCTCATTTTCTTCTCCCTTGAGCTCTTTGACCTTTGAAAAAGAAACATATGGAATTAAATTCTCTGGGTAAAATATAGTGCATCCATGCAGCATTATTTCTAGTTGCTGGATTAGGCAGGGACAGCTGGATGAGATGTCTGTGTCCCTCATCTGGAATTCAGCAACAGCATTTCAATCAGTGCAACAAGCTTTCCTTGCACTGTCTGCCTCGGAGGTCACTGCAGACACCCTAAAAATAAAGCTGGTCATTACTATACAACATAAAATATTTATAGCAAGAAATACCTTGACCAAAGGCATTTCATATAGCACAGGGTATTTAATTTTAATTCAAACACCAGCTTGTGAAGTTACTGAGCTCTTCAGTGTTTTTTGTCTCTTACATTTACCTCCTGTTATCCTCTTTGATAATACTGTGTGCCTATATTCTGAAAAATGTTCTGTTGACACAACCTTGCACTTGAATCCACAAAAGTACAAATACCGTATTATTTTGTATCTCACTGCTGATCTTTATTATTTAATCTTACAAGAATACCATGGTTTTATAGCTTAGATTTTTGCTGAACCAAATTAATGAAAAGATTGCACTGCAGAATATTTGGAAACAGCACTGGAGAAATTTCATTTTCTCAGCATTTCATTTCTAGTAAAACTGGTGTGGTTGCACAATTCTGCAGCAGTGATTTGTGAAGGAAATGGTGAGGCTAAATGTACTGAAAATCTGACATGTTCCCTGAGCAACAAAGCAGCTCAAGGCAAATATTACAGTATTACTGACAACACCAGTAGTGCTTGTTTAAGCATTTGCTTCATAAACATTAGAATGGAGTATTAAAAAAGAAAAAATCACACAGGCCTATCTGCCCGGATCAGCTTTCTTGTGCTGTTTCTCTTTATTATCTTTTAAAATAAAAGTCTGTCTGCAATAGCTGCTTATCAACCTTGGTGTTCTCTTCAGTGGCACCTCCTGCCAGATGCCCTTGTCCTTGAAGGTTTTCTCCTTGACGTGAGGGAGATTTTTGTTATGATTTGCCTTTCAATATCACCTCCTGCCCTCAGTAAGTGCACAGTGGACCACAGGGAAGTTTCTGACCTGAGGACAGTATATTCTGACCTGTAGCACTGCAGAAAAAGCACATTACTGGCTGGTGAGAGTGTTGGGTTTGTTCATTCACGAGGGTTTGTGTGGTTTTGCATTTTATCCAGTTCATTGGCAAACTCAGGCTAGGAGATCGGAAGTCCCATGGTCAGAGAGACTGGATATACTGTTTGCCTGGTGTCAGAAAGCCTGGGAGAGGCCTCAGACACTGTGAGAGACTGGGCTGCTGGTGGTTAATGACTCAAACACTTGACCACCTGCAGTAATCACACAGGTGCTGTCAGAGATTGGCCTATTGGTGCTGATGGTTCAGACGGGCTGGGTGCTTTATTGGTGATGCACAGAGTGATCTCCAGGGTGCAGAAGGGCCTGAGGCTACAAACTGGGTTTCCAGATCAAGGAAAAGGCTGATAAGAGGCAAATGCTTCCAGGTGAGATAAATCCTTCCTATTATGCCAATGTCCTCTCTCACTCGGTGACTCAGCTGTGAAAACTCCCCTCCCAAGTATTGGGATATTCACTGGTAAAGTGAAAGATTCCCCTTGGCTGATGGGCCATGATTGATTCAGCTGCACTAACTTCACAGGCAGCAGCAGCATCTAGGAAGATATAAAAGATGTGGGAAATGTCCAGTGATCCAGTATTACCTCATCCAGGGGAAGTACAGGGGTATTCCCACCTCGCCTCAGCATAATAAACCCCATGGACATGGTGTTTTGCAGGCTGTTTCCCTCACCACTTGATGGATACAGTCTGCAACCACAAGACTGCAATCACTGAGAAGACTTTAGGAGGACCAACAGGATGCTGTTGGAATCTACAGTTGTGATATTTTTTCTACCTCATATGTTTCTCTGTCACTCTTTTTCTTTCCCCCTCATTGTTCCCTCTCCATCTTCCTACCTCGTCTGCTGTCTTCCCTGCAATCCGTAATGGCAGCTGAATCAACAAAAGCTCTAATTATTATCCAGATCCAGCACAAAAAAATATCCTCACATTTATCTGTTGTTCCGGTGATGTCTGCTTGCAGAGGCCAGGTGAAATCCTCAGGCTTCATGGTGTGATTCTGTTGTAGTTTCACACCAAGTGTTGTGTTACAAGATTATACTAAAGTGAGAGACTGAGCTGTCTGAAGCATCCTTTCTCAGATCTGATTTTGCTTTCATTTCCCATCAGTCCTGTCAATATTCTGTCTTCAGTACCCTCATAGATTTTATCCAGCTGGGATTCATGAAAAAAACCATGGAGGAAAGCCTGCTCTCTTCCTAAAGAGATGTCAGCTTGGAAAAATCTGGGGAGCTTTCCAAAGAAAACTGACAGGAGAGTTTAAGTCACTATTTGAAGTAACAGGAGGTAGACATACTCATTACAAAGTAGCTGCAGTGGCTAAACCTCTGACTGTCAACACTTTCAAAAGAAAGTGTGACTACTTTTCTTCATGTGAGTTTTTGAATTTAATAACCAAGAAAAAGCAGTGGCAGCCCAAGCACTATTGGTGGCAACTGTGTAGCTGCCTATTGGTACCCACAGGATTAATTAGAGTAAACTGGAATGCTGAACTTCAAGGCTAGGGAGACATGTAGAGAGTTTTAGCTGAAAACCTTTAGTAAAAATTGTTTTATGATGAAATATATTTTTAGTGTTCTGAAGGGTTCATAACCACAATGCACACTTGAGCACACTAGAAGTGGCTGAAATAAAAAAGAAATGAAAGCTTATGTTTTCAAGTGCTCAGAAAATTAGCTGAAGGATAAGATATATAATCCTTGAGGTGCACTGAGTCTCCAGGCTGTAAAGCTGCACGAAGAAGTAGCAACTCTGGGTGTGGCTGGAGCTGCAGTTTCACTGAGGAAATATCCAGGGGACGCCCAGGGCCAGCATGGCTCAACCCAGACAACCCTCAATGCCAGAGAAACCTGCAACAGCCCACAGCTGGCAGGAAGTTGATTTTTGTTGTTTTTATAATTTTTTTAAGGATAAAAGTGAGGGCTTCTTTTCTAGACACTGAGAGAATGTTTGAAGAAAAGGTTTGAAGGGCAATATCAAAAAAGAAACGAGGAAGAAAAAGGCAAAACACTGACTTCTCTGATTCTGGAATGTCCTTTCAAAACATCTTTCTTATACATCTGTAGCACTGAAGAAGTAGCTACAGTACTAAAGTCAACAGTAACTGGAGTTATGAAGAGAGCAGAAATCAGACCAAACTAGGTATTATCCTCAAAAATTGAACTCTCGAAAATAGGATATCCCACATGTATAAAAGGGCTAAATCTCAACAGCAAATTGTTGCTGTTGAGATGCTCATGACACACACAGTGACACAGTAAAGCTCCAGAAGGCTCTCTTTATTATGGAGGCTGTCTTTTATACAGTTTTTACAAACCTCATGGGCAACTTTAATTTAAAGTTAATAGTTTTCTTATTAGTTATTCTATTGGTTAGTAAAAGGTATTTTTAAAATACCTTTTTTAAACCCTAAAATCAAATCAGTCTATTCTTGGATTGTTTACATATTTTCTTTATTGATTCTCATGGGACAAATCCCTGGTTATTACAGGCGTGTTTGTTTTTCATCCTCAGAATAGACTATTGTGCTAAAGGAACTTCTCATTCTCAAAACATGAGAACTTGCAAACTGCTTGCTAGACACACTAGAAAAAATGACAGGCCAGCTTTAGCTCTATCCGCAGCAAATCACAGCCAAGCATGTTGTGTGCACTGGGTGTTAGCAAGTGGCAAAGGAAAGAATAGCTTCCAACACTCTCAGCTGCAGAACTGAACAGCAAAATCAGGAAGAGGAAGAAAACAGATGGAAAGGCACCAGTGGCCACGTGCCTCTAAGTGTGCAGTGCAAGACCCTTCTGCCCATCTCAGTTGTTTGACTCAATCTTCATTAGGGTTCACACACACCAAGGCTATTCTGCTTTGGACAGAAGTGACCATGTCTTCACCTCCAGAGAGGTGCCTGGAATGATGTTTTGGATGACACAGCGGCGATTCAGCTACCACAGCACCAGCCCTGGTGTGAGAGGAATTGTCTAATACTGACAGCAGTAACATGTCCCAGCAGCTTCTACACCCTATGGGCACAGTTTGCCTCCTGACTTGTGATGTTTGTGTGCATGGTCTCCTCCCTTCAAAAAGGAGCCCTACTCTCTTTTTCAACAATGAACTAGAAAAGCCAGAAACTATAAGAAAGGAGTGGGGGCTAAACCAGATAAATTAGGTAGTTTATATCTATTTAAAGATGCAGGTATCAATTCAAACTTACAAGTAAAAAACTTACTGGGTATTACAGAATTTGTAAACAACATGATTACAAAAGAAACAAACAGGTTTGTGTTGGGGCTGGATTTTTAATTTTATTATTTTTTTTCATTGCATCTTAAATGCTAGAGAAATATGGACATATGTATTATCTTTCTCACTAACCAAGAAAATGGGACTGTTCCCTACTGAGGCACTGAAGGTTGGCAGTAGCAGATTTGTGTACATTGGGCTTCTAGTACCTCCTGCTGGACACTGCTGAATAATTGTGCATGTTCACAAGTGCAGGGGTCTTTCTATTCTTAGTTCAGCTTCCAGTTCTGGTTGTCACCACAACTCTCTTATTTACATTTGTGTGACATTTCCCAAAGACCAAACTTCTCACAGGTTTTTGTTTGTAACCATTGTCTAAACAAACCAAGCATGTTTACCTCCACTAATCTTGTTGAAAAATCTCCAACATTTTGCCTCCATTTCTTCTCAAGTCAGCCCTAATGATTTCAACTATTTGAGAGCATGCAGTGATATTCTACAACACATTTCTGACTCTGGGAGTCCTAGTAACGTAAAATCTCTGTACTGCTTCTGCTTTTGCATTTAGTCTTGCAGACTGAGAAATACTTCTCTCAATCTATATCTTTATGTGAATCATGTGGAAGTGAAAGTCCAGATGAGGCTTTGGCAGAAAGGAAGCATTGCTTCAAGTGCTGTACAGCATCATGACATGCTTAATTTTTTAAATTTTATTTTAATTTTTACCTGTTAAAAGCTGATGATTCTTATCTGTGCTACTGCTGCCTGTTTCATTGCACAGTCCCCTCACAACACTACAGTTCATTTTTTCAGTCAATGGGTGGAAATTTTAATTTATTCTCATTGAATCACAGCCTATTTATTTCAGTCCATTTAAAATCATTTAGATCTCATTTTCATTGAGATCCTTTTGAATGCCACCCTGTTATCTAAAACATTTTCAATCCTTCCCAGCTTAGACTTATATGAAAATATGTCAGGTATCCTCTTTCATTTTTCAACCAAGTCTTTATCCAGTGGTAGGCAACACAAGATTGAAGCCCATAACCTGACACTCAGTATGTGTGACCAAGCTGGAGGTGAACCAGTGATAGCTATTCCCTCTGGTTGGTTTTCTCAAGATCTGTGTCATGGGTTTTGGGAGTTTCCCCTGGACAGCATTGCATTAGTCTGCCCATGAGCATGCCACGGGGACAATGCAAATAAACACACTAAAGCTAAACATTACACCTCTACTTTATCCCTTTATTACAAAGCTATTTACACTGTCATTGAAGCACCAAATTAGACTGGTTTGACATGATCTATTCTTGGCAAATCCATGTTGCCAGCTACTTATATTTTTATTAACTTCTTGGCATTGCCCCAGAATATCTACATTAGCAAAATTTTGTTACCACAATTCGGTTGTATCTCAACAGCAGGAAGTCAAGAGAGGACCTCCAGCACCCTTCTGTTTTTTCTGTATTTGACATCTCTACCAATATCATCACTCAAAAAGCCCCATGACTGCACTCCCTCCCCTCTGTTTGAAGAAGAACAGAAAAAGATATATGGCCAAAAATTTTAGTGTGACTCCTCACCTCTCTTAGCTGAATATGCTCACCCACACATGGGTCACTTGTGCCACTAAGGACACTGCTGCTAAGGACATTCTGTGCCGACAGACCTTTGTGTGTCACTGCTTCAGAAAAATTGCAGCTATGCTCTGATGTTTTACAAAGGTTAATGGTTTGACTGGCAACTTTATTTCACTTCGTGTTGGTTGAACCAGGTGTGCAAACTCTTTTCTGATGGTCTGGAGATAAAAATGGGAAAGAGGGAGCATGAGGAGAAAGGACAGGATAATAAAATGCTTAGGCACAGGAATGTGCAAAACATGATTAATGTATGTCATTAACAGAAATATCACAAATGCTTATGCAGGGCACATGAGAAGACAAAAATGGCCAAAACTGTGTGTGAATTGCAGAAGTGCAGTGAACAGCCATAATTCATACTAATGTTCATTTCTTTGTCCATTTAAAAAATGTTGTACCTTTTACCTTTGTTGTACCTTTTACCTGTGCTGGTTTTTACATTTCTGAAGAGAGAAGAAGATATTCTACCTGAATCCATGCGGCCTTGTGCTTTAACAGTAATAGCAGACAAACCAAAGTGGGTCTGGAGATGCTTGATCTGTCTTCTCCATTAAAGAGAGTTCTAATCCCACCAGCATAAATGCCAACATGTAAACAGTGGGTTCTATTTAGCTCCTAGTCAATGAAAAGCTATGGGCACAGCTTGTGGGGTTTAAGCTTCTCAGGCACCAGAGCCACTGTGGGTACCAGCACACCAACAAGAATAAAATCAGTACTGCCTTCTCCCCACTGTTATTCCCCTCTGTAAAAATTTTGAAAGAGAAAGTTGAAACATGATCCTACTCCCTTGCATGAACATTCTGCCTTTTTTTTTTTTTCCCCTCCATACTACAGTGTTATATGTTTCTTCCCATCATTAAGCTATTTGCGTGAAATACTGAACTGATTAATGTGGCATTTTCCACTATACGGTTTCAGGAAATGCAGCACCTTACCAGTGGGATGTCTTTGAATAATTTAATCTCTTTAGTATAATTAAAATTACGTTCTGGAGTTAGGACCTATTTTCCCTGGAGACACTCATCAAAATGTCAAGTGTTTCTTCTAGTGGAACAGCAGTCCCATACGACAAACAAATATATTTATCCACTGTTGCTTGCAAGTAGGAGACCTTTGCCTCTGTTCTTTGTCACTTCATTTTTTAACATGAGCAAATAGTGCATGAAATGCTAAACAGCCTTTATGCACAGAATGACAGAATATTTTACAAAACTTGAAGAAAAGAAATTAAGAACCATAGTTAACAATGATTAGAAGTATTTTTTGTATTTTACTAATGATTTAAGTGTGACTCTTAAAATCAAGTTTAAAATTCTGCTTATTTAAAAACAGTACAAATATTATGAAACAAAATGTTTGCTTCCCACGGTTTTGCCTTAAAGAGAAGCAGGGTTGTGGCGCCACCACCTGGAGAACTGTAGCAATTCTGTCTGTAGATCAAGTTTCTAACAGTTGTTGGGTTGGGACCGAATCCGCAAATTTACAGCTGAGTCTTGGGCAAAACTCTATTTAAAATGATAAGGACTGGCCTTTTCCTGCAACCTTCAGCTCTGGCCCACATGACAACAATTATCTATTCTGAAATCCAAAAGTACCAGTTAGAATGTATGTCCACAGCCACATTACTTTGTACTGTTGGCCAGAATTTATAGAATGCATTTGAGCTTCTTTTATTTGCTTTTACTAATTTAAAAGAAAACCCAGCTAGAAGTTATGGTATGCATTTAGGGAACTGAATAAATTTCAGCTAGAACACACAATATATATGAAGGACTTGCCTCTGCTCAGTACGTTATTATTATTTATAATTGATCTTCTTGTTCAAATTGGATGTAAAGTACACTACAGTGTTAGCTAGAGATAAAGGTAAGGCAGTTAAATATCTGTTGATCATTAGCTTTCTCCTCCTAAGCAGTCATATGTAAGTCATTGAAGTTATTATAGGAAACAGTGTATGTTTGTGCAATAAGCAACACAAGATCAAAGTTTAATACTGTCCTATCTAACCTAGGCTACTGGGAAGTATACATCTAGTCTAAACTCAGGTAAGATCCTCCCTAATCACTGGGGACAGAGACACTGCTGGAATTCTTTCCCCTGCAACAATTTCCCAAACTTCATGCAACAAATTCCCCTCTGGAAAAGCCCATCTGTCCTCACCACCTCTAGACACAGCCTGCATACCTGTCACATTGCAGATAACTCAACTTGCAGATGGCCTGGTGGTTGTACCTCATCCAGTTTCTAACAATATAAAAGGATCATATAAGCCTAGTGGAAGCAATTTGTCTATGTTGTACAACAGAAATTAAGTGAATGAGAGCTTTCAGGTACATCTTTGGAAGAAAATAGTTCTCCAACCAAGTCTGTAAAGATTTTGCCTTTATTCCCAGTGGTGGCATTTACATACAAATGTATTAGTCTTACCTACTCCACACTTCCTGCAGTTAATCCTCCTGTTTATTGCTTCACTTGCAATGCTCCTATTACAAGATCACCAGACAGAGGGGGGAATGACTGTGTGACAACACTGATTAGTTTAATGCATAACATAACTTCATCAGTATCTTGTAAGTACTCTTGACGTTTAAACAGTCCCATTTCATAGTTTGCAAATATTTCAACCCTAGCGCATTAATGCCATGCAAGGTTAGTTGCTCTTACTAATCCACTAAAGGGGCCCTATTGCTTTTGCATGTAATGGAAAACCACAAGTTTCTTTCATTTATTGGTCTATTGTATCAAGCATGCATAGTCTTTAATCTGTTAACAAAATTTTAAGGTGAGCCTCCTTAAACCCTACATGCTCTTATTTTGTATATGTCCCTAATCTATTAAGTCTAAACCCCACAGCACTCAGCAGCTGCCTATGCACAGGCAGACAAATAGCAATGCAGCCACCCAGTCACCCCAAGGATGCATTTGGGAGCTTGTGCCACCAGCATGCATGAGCTTTCCATCTTCTGATAAACCAAAATTGTTAAGGGTCAGCTTGGTGAGGCTTTTTAACCCTTTATCAAGAAAATTAACCTCCATGGTTTTAGTTGTTTAAATAATCTTGAGAGTGTCAGTCTTGTACCATTATGGTGTCCAAATGCCTGTGTATGGGATGATTCTAAAGGATGAGTTACATGGTATGGATTCAGTTACATGGTATGGATACCACAAAACATGTTCACCACAGCAGTTATTAGCTGTTACAAGAGCCCCTGCAGTGCTTCCATCATGGACCAGCCTAGGCTGTCCTAAAGGGCTCCTGCAGCAGGCTCAGCCATCCCTATTGCCACCCTGCTGAGTAGCTCAATAGGTCCTTCCCACCTGCACCTGGTCTGGTCATTGCTGCCCCACATCTCTTTCAACCCAGAGTATAGGAGGTGTCTTGGCTGCATGGCCCAGAACCAGGCAAGCCAGCCTACCTTCGTGGGCAGATCACAAGAGAACAGCCCAAAGTGGGTAGTCCACTGAGGACAGGCTCTTCATAGTGATTTTTTTTCATTCCTCAGCTTCATCAGAGGGGTAATTTATTTATTTATTTGCTAGCATTTTCTTTATCTGTAGAATGAGGATTACAGTATGTCCTACTTGTACAGCTCATGTGGAAAGCCAAGATGATTAAATAGTGGGTATTTGTAAAGGGATGTGTCATGATTTAATCCCAGCCAGCAACTAAACACTACATTTAGTCCCCCTGGTGGGAAAGGGAAGAGAATCAGAAGAGTAAAAAAATTGTGTATTGGGATAAAGACTGTTTAGGTAAAGCAAAAGCCACGCACGCAAGCAAAGTAAAAACAGGAAATAAATTCAGCATTTTGCTTGGGCAGGCAGGTGTTCAGCCTTCTCACTGGGAAGGCCGGGCCCCATCACATGAATTGATGACCAGGGAAGACAAAGAGTATCCCTCTGAATGTCTGCTTCTTCCTTCTTCTTCCCCCAGCTTTATATCCTGATACAAAATGGTATGGAATAGATATCTTTGTGGTCAACTGTCCCTGCTTCCCATGCAGCCCCAGGAAAGGATGGGGGAAGGTGTTTTTAAGATTTATTTCAGTTCACATTATCCTACTCTGATTTAACTAGTAATACATTCAATTAATTTGGCCAAGTTAGGTCTGTTTTCCACATGAGAGTGATCAGGAAGTGACCTCTCCCTGTCCTTTTCTCAACTCATGAGACTTATAGTTTCTCTACCCTATCCACCTGAGGAATGCATGAGTGTCTGGTGGATACCTGGCTTCCAGCCAGGGTCAAATCACCACAGGCACAAATCCAGAACGTAAGTCATATACTACCCATTGTGAAGAAAGTTAACTCCAGCACAGCCAAAACCAGCACAGTATGGCATGGAAATGATGGATTTGGACTCTGGCGTAAGGAACTACCTATGAAGTGGAGTATTTCCCTCTTTTCATCTTTCAGCAATTTAGCAATACTTGACAGGAACATTAATCTATAAGGTTGAAAATACCATGTCCTCCTTTAATATAAAATAAATCTTAAATATAGAAAAGCGCAAATAACATCATTATTGTCCAAATTCATAAGGATGTCACTGAATTTGGTGTTTCAACTGTGATGTAAATAGTCCTTCTCAGTGGGTACAAATGGAAGCATCAATTACCTGCAATAATTACACCACTTCCTGCAGCAGAGGAAACGTGGTCATTTTAGATACACCTGCCATACTAATGTGAATTTATTTCATCCTCGAGTTTCTGGTGGAGTATGTAGCAGTTGATCCTGCCTGGTTTTATTACACAAGCTGTTAGACTTCTCAGTGTCACACACACAGGCTCACAGTATGAAAGAAAATGGCTTGAATTGCTAAATATAACACCAAAAGGTCTAGAGAGAGGCAATATACCAAAATAAACTCTCATTGATTTAATAAATGAACTGCATATAAAATACTTTGGATGTTCTTACTGAACTACTACTGATACGTATTCATAATCTTTGAATTTACAATATGGAATGAAGAATAATATAGAAATAGAAGGGGTTCTAATGAAAAAATGTAGGTAAAAATTGTTGAAGGTGCTGTAACCTATATATTTTTTGTTATTGTGTTCTTATCAAGAAGTATGATATGTTAATGTTCCTCAAAGAGGACACAGAGACAGAGCTAGTCTTGACCTTTTAATTTGAGGGAAAGAAAAAAGAAGTATGAATATTTTTATTAGGAATACTGATATGTATTTCCTCTAGAATGAGGTGAAGGTCGGCTCAGCCTTATGCAAAATTAAATTTTAATATTTTAAAAGGTCCTTAGCTTGCATCTGTTGACTTTTGGTTTGGTTCGGGGAATTTTTTTTGTCTTACTGGTATTATTAATTTCTAGGATTTCAATCTCCTGAGGCTACTCAATGGCCAATTTTCAGAGCCTGCTGTAATTAGCTCTGCTGGGTAGCAGCCTGGTGATGGCAGTGCTCTTACAGCTCAGAAAGAAGAATGTCAGGATGGACATAATCTCACCCATGTCCAGAGAGGGGATCTGGATTATCACGAAATCTGTACTGGCCAGTTAGGGAGTCACTTTTTATAGACCCTTCTTCACCACTTTGGCACTCTGCAGCTGGTGTGTGGTTTGGAGAATGAGTATTTATATCTCATCCAGATCTGAGACCTCTCTAATGTAGCAACAGAGGTTCCCATCTCAGGAAACGCTGAATGCTTCTTAACTACCATATTACTCTCATCAGTGCAGTGGATGTCTGTTTTGAACTGGGATCTTTGAAGCTGGATAGAGGGAAGCAAAGACTTTTATCTCAAAGAAATTCATCCATATAATATGAAATAGCATTTTATTTTTTTAAGCATTTTTGTCCTCTGGATTCCTATCCTGACTGCTTTGTAAAGATGTTTCACATCACATCAATGTCTGCCATTCTGTTTTTACAACCCCAAACCATCTGCCTTGGCTTATTACTGAGTGTGGACAAAAAGTTCAGTGTCCCCTGTGCAGAGGATGCCAACCCAACCTGGCTGGACCCCTCTCCACACTCACAAGCTGCTGGGTGTGCCCAGACCTCCTCACACTCTCCCCAGCCTTGGCTGCTTCCACCTGCTCTGAGTCACCCACACAATCAGACACCCACACAATTAGACTTCCACCTCTGTTTAATCATTGCTCAGAGTCCTTTAATTTAAACCGTCTGCACTTTGCACTGCCAGGCACAGATTTATGTGGGCACAGCAGACAGTCACTGCCAAGCAGCTGAGCTCCTGCACTGCACAGAGGCAGGATTGCTTGCCAGTCTCTTTTTCAGTCAGTATTTGCCTTTATGTGCATGAAAATAACTTTTCCTGTACTGTCTTGCTCCTCAAGACCACAACCTTCCTATAATATTAGGTTCTGCCTAAGGCTGATGGTAAAGTTTTGGGTTGTGAAAAAAAAAAAAAAATCCTGTGAAGTTCCATGTGATAGAAATCATGTGCTTAGATACTGCAAGGGTGAATGCCATGAAACCATACCCAAATCAGTATTGAATTTGACCCTTATTTGTTTTCTTCCACATAGACTGTTGGACACTGAAAGCTTAAAACTATTCCTTCACTAAAGTAAGAATCTGCAGCCGGTTAAAGGGCTGATTTATTATAGTAATGCTCATGAGCATTTCAATTATTAACATCAATTATTAACATTTAAATATATTTTAATTTATTTTAGGAAAAATTTACTAAATTTGATAAATGAACCTCTGAAAATGAGATTATTTTGCATAAATATATTCACTTAAATAATGTTTCTGTCTTCAACAAATTTAGATAAATAAGGACATTGATGATTATGTCATATATCAAAAAAAGAAACCTGAATTACTTAACTGAGCTCTAAAACTCAGCAAATTGGATGATCATGAAATATTTAAGTTCCCACTGTAATGTTTTTTTGAGATATAAATAAAGAAACACTTTGAACTGTCTATAAATCTATCCTTTCAAATCTTGAATTCAACTGTGAAAAATGGCTTCTCCTAAAAGAGATATGGAAGAGTTTTTGAGAGCTGAAATCAGTACCTCCCTCAGCTCCAGTGTAGGATACCACAAGCAAGCACATGCTTAACAACAGCCAGCTCTTTCCAAATATAAAACCAAAGCAACGGGGTCTGACATCTACTTTGACACCAGGTCTGTATGAAGCAATTGAAATGGCTCTGAAACACACCCATTTCCACTCACAGTTTTCACTGTTTTGCCACATAAACAAAAATAGATCTTATCCCCTAAACTTGGTTTTGATTTCAAATAGCTGCCTGTAAGAGGAAACAACTTGGAGAATCTTTGAACAAAACTTTTACTCTACTTTTGAAAAGGCTGTCACATCTAGAGTTTAATTGGTGTCATTCAATGTCACTTTGGCCCTGTAACTCCTTGGCTTAGCATATACTCTCTGGGGGAGAAATGACTAAAGGATTTATGCAACTAGTTCCTGAAGAATTTATTTTAAAAACCACAAGTTAAAAACTAAGTTATCAAGCTTGAACTTTAGGATGAGTTTGAATTGGCAAGTAATATGTGATTATAGAAATGAAAAAGTATTTTCTTCCTAAGGATAAAGAGTGATTACGCTAATAAAGACTAAAATTCCAGAAGAAAATACATCCATAAGGTTAAAAAAAAGGTGAATTCTGACATAGTGTCTACTTTAGCCTGGGCCAGATATCTTCCTCTTCACAAAGAGGAGTCTTGCATGGTGTGTGACTCTACAAACCCAGTGCCAGTCCATTCTCGTGCTCCTGCTCACCTGCCCTCATCCAGAACCCACCCAGCTGCTGCAGGGTGGGTGTGGAGCATGTCTCCAGGCACTCACCAGAGCCAGGGGTTGTCTGCCTGCTGTCAGCATCCCTAAACACTGTGTGCATCATGACAGCCTGACACGTGCTGCAGGATTTATCTGATGCTGGTGAGAAACCCTGTCACCAGGACAGAATACTCAGGTTCTCATGAATCCAGCTTGAAACCATCAGAGCTTCTATGAAGATGATGGAAGACCATGCCTGGAACTAGCTGTATTTCCAGTGCACAGCAGCACAGTGCACAATTTCTGAGCCTACATGGCATTAATGTTGTTCCTCTGAATTGGTCTGCTCAGGGTCCTGTGTGCATCGTTTTTCAAAATCCATCCTTCTCCCTGACCTATGTCGTGTTGTGCTCCCCTCAGCACCAGCCCCAGCTGAAACCATAATCACCAGTGGGGTCTGTGGTGGCTGCACCCCACTTACCCCGGACTTTGGGGCATGGATGAAACCTGGCAGCCAAGGGCTGTCTGGACATCTTGCTGCTGTGCAAGCCACAAACGTTGGGCAGCCCAAGGCCCGGGGGCTGCCCTGCAGGGCACTGGGCTGCACCCCAGCATCTCCTCCTGAGCAGGAATGTCTGTCCAGGTAACACCTCGAGGGTTCCTTGCAGCAGCACACCCCCAGTAAGTGATTAGCTGCATGCTAAACGTTGACATCTCAGCTGAGTGACACAAAGGATTGATTGGGTACCTATAATCCTTCAGACATGCACCACTGTCCAAGTCTGCGCTGCTAGGATTGCATCCAGCCCCACCTAAACTCCTCTGTGGGAAGTTTAGAAAGCAAGGGGCCCCTGTCTGAAACTCATGGCTCAATGAATGGGCCTCCCTGACAGCTTTGTCTTACTCTGCCCTCTTTGCTGTAAATAGTCGAGTGCGCCTTGCCATCAAATCTTGTTAAAAGTCAATTTGCTACATCAAATAAAGCATATTGTGTCTTCTCTCTTACAAGGGATGTGCATTACTCCACCTGCAACAGACTGTCTGCAAAAGTACAGTTTCACAAATCCACCAGCATTTTCTCTTCTTTCCTATATTTCATGGTACCTGTGTGCTTTCCTCTTGTATGTCCTGCCTCTGGAGTCCTTCAGAAGGTAAGACTGACAGTGGGGGGAAAAGGCTCCAGTAATGTCTTGAGGGCCATGAGGTCATAGATGTTTCTGATGGCACAAATTTATTAATTCCTTCAAGAATATTACAAAACTGACCATTTTTTTGTCTACACCAAGAGACAAAAAATAAAGAAATTTTGAGGCAACATGAACATTACAAGCCATCATGGCAAAGTATTAGCAACAAGATAAGGTCAGAAGATGACAATGACATCCCCTTAAGATGCCAGGAAACAAACGTTTTCTAGGTCAATAAGCCCCTTCCCTTTCCACGAGGAGCCGTAAGATGCCTGGAAATAGCACTTACCTGCCAAAGACACACAAAAATTACCCTGAGACCTTGTTGTTGATAGGTCTTATCTCTGTTGAAGTCTGGAAATATCAAATAGAGGAGTCTCTCGACCAGGATTCTCCTTCAAATGACAATAGCTGCATCTGGCACAAAATTTCACTACTTGGGTGTTGGAAAAAGGCACAGTGGATTGATGTGATGCTGGGCAAGGCCCACTTTCCTTGAGAGCGTGCCATCAGCCAGTTCCCTCTGCCCTGGATGTGAGATGTCCATAACGCATCACGAAAAGGCCTGTAGCTGGGGAGTGATGATTTAACTCTTCATCTCAAAGTATATACTTTCCTAATGTCCTCTAGTGTCCTAGTCAGCTGTCCCCTCAAGAGCTAAACAGACGTGGCTGAAGGAACTCCTCCTTCACCAGGGAGGGTGCCAGAATTTCTCTCTTATGAGAAGATTGTTCTGTACAACTATAATGTTTTGAGCCCTGAAGCATGGTCAGTATAGAGGTATATGGGAAGGGAAAAAAAGTTTAAAGAGCCACGTTTCTACAGTAAGGAAGTCAGCTGGCTCACATTGGATGAACTACAGCTGCAGACATAAAAAAATCAGTGATAATGGACTAAAGCTGGAGTTTGATGCAAGTAAAGATGTGTTAATTGAAGAATCTGACTAAAACTGTGACTTCCTCTAAAAGTAGCTCTGCATACCAGACATGGCGCCAGGAGCATCTCCCAAACCCAAGCGGGTGATTACACACTTGAGCATTGAAGAGGTCTTGTCATGGGCTCTGACTGCCCAACCATGGACCCCTGGCTCATGGACAGAAAAGGATTAAGCTTTTACTTGCTTGTTCAGAAGGAAAACAATTAATTTATTTCTCTTGAAAAGATCTACCACTGTAAATCATAGAATCACAGAATGGGTAAGACTGGAAGGGGTGGCAGTGGGTCTACGCCATTTTACTCATAAGCCATAAATGTGCAGGAAAAGAAAGGAGTGATTTGTTGTTCGTAGCCAGAAGAGACATGTCACATGATGGGTTCTCCAAGCAGAGGCAATTTATAAATGGTGGAGTTGCTTTTAAGTATCCATTAGTGACCTAGCTCCTTTCTCACTCAATTGTACTATTCACTCTAATTCACAAATGACTTTTCCTCAGCAGCATTAGGATTTAAAGCACTAATGCTTCTATTCAAAGCAAAAGAACACATTTGAAGGATGTGATACATATTATTTAAAAGTTTAAATCAAAACAGAATAGTACATTTTATTTTGAAGTCAATGACTTGAAGAAATCTTATTCTAGGGGGCAATTTTATTTTACTTTTTGTCTCATACAGAATGTATATTATTTTGGAAATGTCCACAGTTCAACAAAATACAGACATCCAGGGGGTCAGACTCTCTTGTTCCAGAGCTGCTATGGTCTCTGCTCACCATGGGACGGGAGTAGAGTGTGCCTGGCGCAGCAACAATCTGGGAAGATTATGCACTGCCTGCTTAAATGTAAACAATGATTCTTTCCAAATCCTTGTGTAATCCGTGTCTGATAAGACCCAGCAGTAAGACCCATCCAGATTTACAGATATTTTCTTAATGCTGAGCACAGGACATTTCTAGGAATCACCTTCCTCATGTGTCCTTTATTGAAGCAAATTCCTATAAAACCAGTTTAGCTGACAAGCGCAAATTGAGTGATAAGCCTAATACACTTTTTTTTTTTCCCCCCCCTCCCCAGTATTTTTCTGATGGAAAGATCTTTCCTTGTTAATTTAAAAATCTTTGCATGAATCAAAAGACAAGTGAATTCAGGATTTTTAGATACCAGCACAGATCCCATGAAAACAACTTAAATAAAAATTGGCAAATGACAACAGGGACGATGGCTGAATTAAAAGTTCAATGGAATTATTGTTTCCTTGTGAGAATTAAGACAAACCCCGTCATAGAATCAGTTATTTCCTGGAAGTAGGATTGTTCAAAAAACATTATACTGAAACGTTTCAGCCACCTCTGAAAACACAGTGTGCTGAAGGAATTACGGTCTCCTTCACAAGCTAGTTTTACATAAGAGACAATGAGCTTGAACTAACCAAGCTACCTATACATGGACCTAGAAAGAGAAGAAAGTCTCAGGTTCTAGATTTTGCTGCATTTAAATCCTTCAGATCAGTGATTCCCAATCTCTTTCAAGTTACCGAGAACTATCAATACTCAAGGCGTCTCAGGGAGATTCAGGATATTGACAGCAGTGTCCTGGACTTGAAATTGAAATTCTGTTCTTCTGTTTTTCATGGCCTCCTGCCTGTCACCCTGTAGCAACCCACTGAGCCGTCATAGGAGTGGCAGATAGGAGGGAACTGTTGGTTTTCTGTCAAGCTAGCCAAAATGACATCTGTCTCTGTAAGTATTTACAAAAGAACAAAGCATGCAACCAAACAAAAGCATTCTCATAGATGTATGAAAGGATAATACATGCTGGCTGAGACTGAACTCCTGATAAGCTGAGCTAATGTTTTCTGATAAACTTCTTGTTCACACTAATCCACACACATCTGGCCCTCAGGGAGAGTAGCACAACATTTCATTTATTTTAAAAAAAAGAGTTTGATTACGAAAAATAATTTATATGGGTCTGTCTGTGCCAGTGAATGCATTGGGAAAATGATAGGCACTTTTGAAAGCAATGAAAAGGAAACTGGGCTTGCAGGGTTTTCCTATTAGTCAAATATCTATTTTTACCAATCCCATGATGTTTCCATGTTTTTGGCTGAGTTATTTGCTTGGCCACACAGATAACAAACACATGTCAAGTGACCCGATTATTTTTCTTTAAGGAATTCTGCCTGCAGAGCCACAGCTCCTCATATGCCTTGCTGCTGCTGTGTGGGATTACAGACAGCTCTTTATTATCCGTGACTCACGTCACGATGGGCTAATTGTACAAATGCAGCCAGTGTATTGTGCAGTGCCTGTGGACCCAGATCAACACTCCTTTGTTCTGTGCTCACTGCCAGGGCTGTTGTCCCGTCTCTTGGGTAGTCAGCGTTGCATACAAATACCTTGTTTTTTGCCACTGACGCTGCAGCTGAATTGTTAATTATGAGTTTTAAAACCTCAGTTTGCTACAAGTCAGTGGGGTTTTGTTACCACTCCCAGTGGGTTCAGGTGCATGTGCACCCCTGGATGCTTGTTCCCTATCAGCTGCTGCTTGTTGTGGTTTGACACTGGCCAAATGGCAGACACCCACAAAAGCCACTCATTCACCCTCCCCTTCCACAGCTCAGCAGAGGAGAGAAAAATTAATCAAGGCTTTCATGAGTTGAGATAAGGACCAGGAGGAAACACTCGAAGGCTCAACTTAGTGGTGCAAAGTGAGTTTATGTGGTAGTTACAGGTTGGAACCAGGTGGAAACACCAATTTTTCAATTTCCCAGCCAATGTACCAATTAATGTGGTGGGTTGAGAACCCATTAGAATTATTTATTCTTTTTCTGCTGTGAGATAAGAAATAATAGGAGAACGAAGCAGGCCTAAACTTTAAAGAAATAAAGAAACTTTATTTAAACAG